>OY987317.1:29266995-29364752 GCA_963920655.1 Geranium rotundifolium | reverse complement strand
CACCTGCACGACCGTGCTCTTTCTTCAGTCATACTCATCAAGTGACCTAAACGGATATCTTTCTCATACCGAAGTATGAGTGATAAATCCCTCAGACGCTTTTCGAGTTCACTAGTGCAATCAATATCAAAGCCAATCGAAGCCGTTATAGTTACCCTTTTACAGATAACGTTAGACTAGGTTAAACTTAGGTATTCGTTACATAGTGTACACAAAGACTCCTTGGTCTTAGGATATAATGACAAGCTACGATATGTGAGTATCTCATGACTGGATCTATGCAACATACTCACAATCGGGTTGAACTATGACAATCGTAGACAAGTCTACCAAGCTTGAACTATGGATAGAACTAATGTGGCTACTACGCGGAGGCGCACGCACCCACACAGAACTACCCATCTCATCCAGACCTTTTCTCTATGAATGTTACGCGGAGGCGTACCGACATACATAGGGTCAAAGCCCTTTTGAGTGCCCAAACTTGGATGGTATCACGCTTGACTTGTTATTATTTGCGTTTAAGTGAATTATAAAAGTCTGATTGCATATCGATACAATCTTAATCTGGAATCATCGATTGCAAATCCATGCAAAGATGATCCCTTAGCAGGTTACATGCGAGTTTGATTAAATTCCGATTTTAATCTTTGCATGTGGGTGATAGCAAATCATACATAAACTTGTATATTTAAACTATCATACATTCATACATTCAAACATATAAATGTAACGATAAAATATGCATAGCTAAGCCCATCTTAAGTTCCTAAGAATCTAGCAATACTGATCCTAAAGACATGGTCTTCAAGATCCAAACTTGCTCCATTCTCGTGAACTCCCACTAGCTTCGAGCCTCCTCCAATCCGAGTCTCCCTCTTGACTTGATTCTTGTGTCGGTCTTCGTGATTACAAATTAAAATAAATAAAATGAAATACAAATCACGACACGCAGGCCGTATTTACTACAACCCAAAATTAAGCAACACGCAAGTTGCAAAACCGAAATTAAAATGCAAATCTAATGGGCTTAGCTAGCATCATGTGGAAAACATCATGTTATCAAAGATCATGTATACAATAAACATGCTTATCAAACAAATAAAATTTCCAAAATTTATCTTTCTTAAGTGTGGAAAAATTCTGGTTTATCGAAACCGGACGGTTTAATCGATTAATTGAATTTTGGACCGGTTCTTGCTGGTTTATCGAAACCGAACCAAATCTGAAAATTAAATTTTCAGGGTTTCCAAATATTCTCGCGAACCAACCGGTTCAGCTCGAATCTGGTCGAGCCGAACCGGCTCAACCGAGGTCGCCCGCGGAGGCAACCACGGTGGCCCGTGGGGGCTGCCGAGGTCGCCCGCGGGGCTGACCGTGGTCGGCCACGGGAACGACCATGGTAGCCCGCGAGGGCAGCCATGGTCGCCCCTAGGGCAGACCCTGGTCGCCCGCAAGGCAAACATGGTGGCCCTCACGCGCTGCCATGGTCGCCCGCATAGGCAGACTGTGGTCGCCCGCGGCAGCGACCCTCGTCGGTCCTTGGTGCTGACCATGGTCTGCCCTAGGGCATTCCATGGTCCACCAAGGGACTCGATCTGGTCGGCCATGGCTAACCCGAAACACCCTAAAAAAAAATTATTTTCCAATTTCCAAAATCAATCAAATCTGAAAAAAAATTTCGATTTACATGCATGCTAAGGTGATGAACACATATAAACTAAAAAAACAGATTTAAACATGTAGAAAAATACATAACAACCATGCCTCTGATACCACTGAAAGAGATCACCACGGGTTCCAATCGATAAATATCATGCAGCGGACGTTATGTAACCGTGGTGATCGATGAAATCTATGATCTTAATGCAATTTCAACATGTTATATATATAAATATAAATATGAAAGTTACCTCTTCTAATCGATGAAAACACAAGTATAGTGTTTCTCTATCAAGTCCACACAAGCACCACAACCGAAGAGGTTTTCACTCAATAATTTTGCTATGAATTTTTTGAGAGAAGCTTGACAACAATGGAGGATGAAGAGAGAGAGAGAGAGAGAGTTCAGCCTAAAGGGAGGAGGAAGAAGAGGGAAGTGGTCACCAATAGTTGGAGAAAATTATGGGAGATATTTTGGAATTTTTAATTTGAAATAAAATTGAATTTCAAATTAATAATTGCATATCTACCCTTCTTAAACTCCTATTTGCACATCTTCCCTATTCATCATTTGAATCCCTAAATGGTCTTCAAGCCCGTTTAGCTAGAACCCAAATTAAACCCATTAACTTGAGTTATAATTTCGGTTTAGACAACGGTTCAATTTCCTCGAATTGATTTCTTAAACCGTCTGGTTAAAACCTTAGGCCAGAAAACTACCAAATCGTTCTCAATTCTCATCCATAATTATTTGTCATGTATCGTGCTTAATGCGTGTGACCCTTTAGGCTCACGTACAATTGGCAGACTGGTAAAATTACTATTTTACCGTTTCCATCATAAGTGGCCTCTAGCAAGACATTATGATTATCCAATGTTCGTGATTATCGATTATTTGACTTAACCTGTTAGCGTACATGTCACTGTCCTTTTATCGAACCGATATCCAGATTGATCAATAGGCATAGAATGGTCATCCTAATTTATCAATCACTGTTTCTTGATATCTGAGATGACTGAAAACTGATACTAAGGTATCACCTGCACGGCCGTGCTCTTTCTTCAGTCATACTCATCAAGTGGCCTAAACGGATATCTTTCTCATACCGAAGTATGAGTGATAAATCCCTCAGACGCCTTTCGAGTTTCACTAGTGCAATCAATATCAAAGCCAATCGAAGCCGTTATAGTTACCCTTTTACATATAACGTTAGACTAGGTTAAACTTAGGTATTCGTTACATAGTGTACACAAAGACTCCTTGGTCTTAGGATATAATGACAAGCTACGATATGTGAGTATCTCATGACTAGATCTATGCAGCATACTCACAATCGGGTTGTCCGATATCATCGACCTGATGGTATCTATGATATAACTCCGGCACGCACTTTGCCATGATCAGTAGAGCATGATCACAAGGAGTTAGTCTCATACTGATCGCTTCATAAAGAAGTTTAGCTGATCAGGGACTCATCAAATGTAATTCTTTCTGATCTATAGTTCTATTATTAGTGGTTACACACATAATGACATTGATCAAATTACATTCGATATATTACTACAACACATTAGTAATATATGCCGATTTATTTATTCGGAAAGATGATAAAACATTACATATGTAGATCACTTTTATATTGGACTGGGGCATAACTTTAACAATAGTTTCTCCACGTGGGAGACTATGATTATGTCAATCTCCTCAGAGCTTGGAAATCCATAAGCTAAAGAAGAAAAATATCAGGCGCAAAGGCTGAGGATGAAGGAAACAGTGCGTTTTGTGAATTTTATATATGTAAATCAAAAGTAGAAACTGAAGTAAAAAAGAAGTCCAGCTCAACGTGATCTTTTATAACAAAAAGGTGAGAGGTTCGGTTCATGTTGCCTGTTTTTTGAAAGTACATACTTCGCATCAAATGAGTATAAAACCAAGGGAAAAACACACTTTTGTGCACTTAAATATACACTTTTGACACTTTCATACCTTAACTCTTTTTTTTTCTTTTTTCCATACCTGAAGTTCATTTTGGGACAATAATTCCAAAATACCCATGAATTGAACCAAAATTCAGGGTACTTCTGGACCATTTTCCCAAAAGACCAATGAATTGAACCAAAATACTCATGAATTGAACCAAATACCCATGAATTGAACCAAAATTCAGGGCCATTTTTGGTAAGTAAATGGTCAGTTGTCCCAAAATGAAATTCAGGTATGGAAAAAAGAGAAAAAAAAGTTAGGGTATGAAAGTGTCAAAAGTGTATATTTAGGTGCACAAAAGTGTCTTTTTCCCTAAAACCAATTGTGAAGAAATTGCTTAGTTTCAAAATCATGCCAGACCGAGGGTCATGACCGGGTGTTGGGCCCATAGATAGTAGTCCACAAGCTCACGAATACGCGCAAGTGCACGCGGTCGTTACAAGTAATAATAAACTTGGTAAGTACAGGATCAAATACACAAGGACCAATCATTGGTCAATTCAAATATCCAGTTCTAATTATCTATGCAATAAAGATTAAGATGGTGATTGAAGTGATTAAGTGATTATATGAATAAAGTAAGGAGTTATCGATCAAAAGAGTAACTAGATAATGAGAGACACCATGGGTGCTAGGCAATACATGTCAAATTCAATCAATCAAAGTAGGAAATTGGGCATGTAGACAGTGGTCTACAAGCTCACAAGTACGCGCAAGTGCATGCGGTCGTTACAAGTAATAATAAACTTGATAAGTACATGGTCGAATCCACAATGAACAATAATGGGTCAATTCAAATACCTAGTTCTAATTATATATGCAATAAATATAAATATAATGATTAAGTGGTGATTGAAGTGATTAAGTGATTATGCGAATAAAGTAAGAAGCAATCGATCAAAAGAGTAACCAGATAAAGAAAGACGTCATGGGTGCTAGGCAATACATGTCAAATCCAATCGATCAAGTAGAAAATTCATGCAATAACGTGCTATCCTATGTTCATATAGTCAACTCCAGGTTGATTCTGCCTCTCGACGCAAACCAACCTAGAGTTGACTCAACCAACTATTCTCTCGAACTAGTGGTTTAGCCAACTCTGCAATCAAACGATAATTACGGGATAAGGGTTTTCTCGAACCCCCTATGACTTTACTTGTCAGTTTTCTAACGATCTTCTCGTACTCGACATCATAAGAACACAGTGATCATAACAACCTCTCAGCAAGAAATAATCATAATAAAACCAAAATCATAAACACACATGCATAAAAATCCAAACTTTAAAGATATATCTCAAAATTAATGTATCAAACCTTAGCACCCATAATTATTGGGTTTAGCTAATAATCATAGTGAAAAAATCAAATAGCATTCAGATTCGAGTTCGGATTTAGAAATGAAGAAGTGAGAACGACAAAATCATAATCCGGTGGAGTCGGATTCCGTCAATTCGAGCGAAATCTCTTTGATTCGTGACTCGATCTTCGATGTCTTCGATCCTTATGCTCACGATCCGCTTTTAATGAGTGCTCGACCTCCTCTTGAAGCCTCGAACCCTCCTTAGACGTCTTAGGTCGCAACTCTCTGTATGGTGACTTTCTCAAATCAAAGCTCCATTGGTTCTACGTTTTGCACCTATTTATAAATTGTCCAGACCGATGTCACGGCCTAATGTCACGCCGTGACATATTGGGGTGACACGGTTTTCCTGTTTTGCTTTTTGTGCGCAAAAATAAAGTTCGAGGGTCATGTCACGCCCTAATGTCACAGCCGTGACATTTTGGACCGTGACATTTCCAAAATTTGGAATTTTTCAACACTTCCTTCTTGAAAATTGTAGAACACTCTAATTCCATTCGTTTTGATATATCATGGGCCCAAAACGGAGTTCAAACGCAAAATCCTTGGCACTCAGAAGTTTCAGCTTTGCTTCAGAATTTGCTTTACCGATTTCTGCTCAATTTTCTCAATTTTTGCTTGTAGTCTTTAGGCCACGTGTCCATATGACACGCCGGGACTTTTTTGGGATGTCACGGCCATGACATGTGGCTGTGACATGGTCTCTTTTCTGCTCGGCTTCTAGGAAGCTTCGTCTTAAGCCCATTAATACTTAAACTTGCACATGTACACTCGAAACACCGTAAATACATATGTGGCATAAAGATCGAAAAAAATCTAATGCAAGAAGGAAAATAAACCTTAACTGAATTAGAATAATGCAATAAATATAGTATTGATGCAGCCGCATCACCAGGTCCGATCGAGGGCAAGGCACAATCCAAGATAGGTGCAAAGGAGATATGCCGGAGTCTCTAATTGGCAATAGATTAATTTGTGGTTATTCAAGCACAGAAAGAAGATTTTTGGCGAGGATAAAACCAAAATCATAATCGAAGCAATATAAGGATCCGTGAATTTTAGATATAAGGTAATAAACTTTTTTGATGATTCAAAAAATATACGAGGATATTTTAGTATTCTTATAAAAAAAATCACTATGTGAGTAATACAGTGAAAACTTGTTAAATAAGGTGTGTGAAAAATGCAAGTTTCAATTTAAGTGTGTCAGTGTTAAAAAATATATTTTTTGAATGTATTAACCTATCTTTTTCTTTTTTATACAAGCTTCATTAAAGTGATAATGAACTAACCTTTTCCCATTTCAGTCAATTTTTTTATCTATGTATATGTATTTGAGTTTAGATTTGTGTTCCCAATTTACTTTTAAGAATTTTGAACCGATTAAAAATGTCTTACCTTTAGCTCTTTTTAGTATTGCAAGTATAAAAAGTGTTTTAACCTTATATCCAAAAGAAAAGAAAAAACAGACTAGCTTGTTTACACATTTATCAAGAAGGTTAATCTTAGCTTGCAAGTTATGCTTTAAATTCTTAATTTGGGTCAGAATATTTTTTATCTTTATGACTTGTCACATTTTTTTCCGAAAAAATAATGACATATAAACCAAATGATAATAATAATTAATTTACATTTAAATTTAATTTTAAAATTTGAACAATTATATCTTTAACCCTCACTACATCTTTTCAAAATCAATTTTTTTTTATATTTAATTTGAGTTTTGGAACACTCGTTTAAATTTTTTTATATCTTTAAATTTTCAAAATTTGTACAATTATATCTTTAACCCTCAATTTGTTCAAATGTATTTTGTTTTGGAAGTTATGTAATTTGTGGAACCGTTATTACTTGCTGTAAGGCCACCGTACGGGGCAGACAAACACGTGTCAAGATTCCATAGGCATGCGTATCTAACTATAGTCAACTCCTCCTCGGATCTTTAAATACTTATTTTTAATTAAAACCTGTTTCAGTGAAAAAAACAAAAAAAAAAAGCAAAGCATCTTTTATTTTTTTATATTCTCCTCCTTCTGTTACTAAATCGCTTGGACTTTGAAGAAACAGAGTCTCTGCTCTTTTTCCCTCTGTTTCTTTGTCTCCATATCTCACTCACATCCATGGCCGTACCATTAAGGTAAATCTGATTCCTCGTCTATTTTTGGTACCATATTTGTATTTGTAATTTCCTTTACTATTTGCACTTGATACTGAATCAACTTAATTTGAAGTGTTTTCTGCAACAATTTGGCCTTCTAAAAATGGGGTTATTTTGGGTTATACATTCTTTTTATGGGTTATGATTATTTTCTTCTTCTGGGAATCATCAGTTGAAGATCAGAGAAACAGTGGAAATTGAAATTACTACTTTCAATTATTGAGAGTTTTATCTGTCTCTGATTCCTAATAATAGCAGTAAATTAAATTAAAACCCTTTTCTCCTTTTCTTTTCTTCCAATAAACTATGGTTAATTTACCAATTCAAACCCATCTGCATTGTCATCTTCTCTTCAAATGGGTTAACCCCTTTTTTGGAGCAACTGTGTTTCATTGGGTCTGGTTTTCAAGTTCAACAAGTCCTGGTCAATACTGTGCTGACTTCAATATCCTGTTACTTCATTTTGCTCATTGTAAAATTAAAAATAAGGCTCTCTCAATAATGGTGTGAATGGGTTTGGTTTCAATCATGCATTTCTCTTGGCATATTGTTTATAAGAAAAGCTATCCAAGTTTGGTAGTATTTTGGATCTGCTTTGGGATCATGATTTGATACGCGCCAATGATTCATGATCTCAGTTGAAAATTGAGGATATTTTGTCAATTGGTGCCTGAGAAGTGGCAAGAGATTCTTCTTTTGAGGTCTCAAAGGTTGGAGAAAACAAATTGTCACATGTACATGTTTGACCTGTGTTTCATTTCTCATTCATGCCCAGCTGGGTTTCTCTTTGTTTTCATTTGATTTGATGTTACACATGTGTTGCAGATTAAATCTCATAGCTAGATGAAGAAAATGGGTTTTCATAAATCAAGATCAGTAAGGTTTGTTCTCTATCACATCCCTTAGGGGTTTGAATCATTTTTTTGCTTCGTATCATATTGAAGACCAGATTTTCAGGTTTGAAGAAGATCTGGAGTCAGAAACAGTAAAGACAGACGGCTTGTTTAAGCTGAAATACAAGATCGATGGAGCAAGGCTACCGGAAACAATCCCCAAGGAGTTACCTCCGAAGAACAACAATGGAAGATCATTGAAAGCTAAGGTATTGTCGCGGGTCTTCTCCGAGGACTACGAGAGGGTGAAGAAAAAGATATTGGATCCTCGAGGGCCTGCGATTCGGAGATGGAACAAGATATTCCTAGTAGCGTGCTTAGTTTCTTTGTTTGTGGATCCTCTCTTCTTTTACCTGCCCGTTGTTTGGGACGAAATGTGCATCGACATTGGGATACCCCTTGAAGCCTCGCTCACTATGATCAGAACAGTCACCGATATATTTTATGTCATTCAGATTTTCATTAGGTTTAGAACAGCTTATGTTGCCCCTTCTTCTCGTGTTTTTGGTAGAGGAGAAATTGTTATAGACTCTTCCAAGATTGCTTTACGCTACCTACGCAAGGACTTCTGGATCGACCTTATTGCCGCCCTCCCCCTTCCTCAGGTATTTGACTTTTTGATGTATCAAAATGTAAATGTAAATGTAAATGTTTCTTTACATGTTGTCTTATTTTATTTCAGGTGCTAATTTGGGTGGTGATTCCAAACCTGAGGGGTTCAACGATGACAAACACAAAAAACGTGCTTAGGTTTATCATCATCTTTCAGTACATCCCGAGGCTTTTCCTTATATTTCCGTTGTCGTCTCAGATCGTTAAGGCCACCGGGGTTGTGACTGAAACGGCTTGGGCCGGAGCTGCTTATAATCTGATGCTCTACATGCTGGCCAGCCATGTCAGTTTTCTTTTTTTATAAATTTTTTGTTTCTTTATAGGCAATAACAGCAAGTGTCTAAAATTTTGTTTATTGTTTATCTTGGAAAAAGGTTGTAGGAGCGTGTTGGTACCTATTGGCAATAGAGAGGCAGGAAGCGTGCTGGAGAAGCGCGTGCAATCTGGAGATGCCGGGCTGTCAATACAAATTCTTTGATTGCCGGAGGCGCGATGATCCGAGTAGAGATGCTTGGTTCGGGTCCAGCAATGTGACGCGGGAGTGCAGTCCGAATAACAAAGCGTATATGTTTGGCATTTATGCAGATGCGTTGACCGATCAGGTCACGACTGCGCCATTCTTCAACAAGTACTTCTACTGTCTCTGGTGGGGGCTTAGGAACCTCAGGTAATCGATCGCATTATAAGGTCTCTGATCCCAATTCCCTCGTTGTTGTCGGAATTTTTAAAAAATGTTTTTTGTTCATGAATTGGTGCAGTTCATTGGGCCAAAATCTATCCACCAGTACTTATGTTGGAGAAATAGTGTTTGCCATCATTATTGCAACGGTTGGGCTCGTCCTCTTCGCATTGCTCATAGGAAACATGCAAGTAAGTTATAAACAAGTGATTCGTCCTCGTCATTTTATTTGAAGATGCTAATTGACATTAATTTGGTAGACTTATCTCCAATCCACAACTGTGCGGCTAGAGGAATGGAGGATCAAGAGAACGGATACAGAACAATGGATGCATCACAGGCAGCTGCCTCCGGAGCTAAAGCAGTCGGTCCGGAAATATGACCAGTACAAGTGGCTGGCCACCAGAGGCGTGGATGAAGCTGGCCTTCTCAAAGGCCTTCCCACTGAGCTCCGCCGAGACATCAAGCGCCATCTATGTCTCGACCTAGTCAGAAGAGTAGGTCACACATTATAATATTATTGATGTCTGTCTGACTAGTGCCTAACGTTATACTGAATTGCAACGTTGCAGGTGCCGTTGTTTGACCAGATGGACGAGAGGATGCTAGACGCGATATGCGAGAGGCTGCAGCCGGCATTGTGCACGGAGGGGACGTTCGTGGTGCGAGAGGGGGATCCGGTGAACGAGATGGTGTTCATAATAAGGGGATTGCTGGATTCGAACACGACCAACGGGGGGCGAACGGGCTTCTTCAACTCCTGCAGGATAGGGCCGGGGGACTTCTGCGGGGAGGAGCTGCTGACGTGGGCGCTGGACCCTTGCCCCACGATCATCCTCCCGTCCTCCACTCGGACGGTCAAGGCCATAACGGAGGTGGAGGCCTTCGCGCTGCGGGCGGACCACTTGAAGTTCGTGGCGTCGCAGTTCAGGAGGCTGCACAGCAAGCAGCTCAGGCACAAGTTCAGGTTCTACTCGCACCACTGGAGGCTCTGGGCGGCGTGCTTCGTACAGGCCGCCTGGCGGAGGTTCAAGAAAAGGAGGGAGTTGTTGGCTGAGCTCACGGCTAAGGGGAACACAAATGCCCTCGGCAATCAGGACGACTCGCTCAGGCCGTTAATCAAACCACCAGAGCCTGATTTTTCAGTCACTGACTTATAAATCCAACTGGGGCTGCTTCCTCACATTATAAGTTTCTGTAAAGTTTTTCTTTTTTCTGTTCATATGATATCAGCTTCTCTTTTATATACGTATTTCATTGTTTGATTTTTGACATAATGTTATTTGATGCCATTGCTACTTTGCGATCTTCAGTTTTATGGTGTTATGATAGTATTAATTTCGCACGAAATCACTTTATGTTGATCAAAGTGTTAGTGTTAATGAGTGATGATTATGAATGCGTGAATTTTTATCGAGTATTATAAGTTCAAATATTCAACGATGGACTGAACAAATTCGTTCTTGATGCCGGCATGCTTGAAACTTGGGCCTATAAATTATTGAAGCCCATTACGAGTATTCCAAATCCAAAGTCATATACTAGACTGGACTAGATTTCCTCTTTTTTACTTTATGAAAATATTTAAGAACAATCATAACTTTAACGTAATCGGGCTCAATTCAGCTTAAATGTGACTAGGCTCATCTTAACTTATTAAAAAAGATGTTCGGAGTCCTTAAACTTTTATAAAATGAGTTGATACTTCAAAATCTTTATTAATTAAGTAAAAATATATAAGTTTAAAACAATAAAATTTAACACCTACGTTAGATTTTTGAATGAAATATATTATAATTTCAAGTAAGAAAACGAAAATACCCTTAGTTAGATTTCAAAATTTCAAAATCATGTTATTGTGAGAATTTTGGTTATTTTTTCGATAACCATGGCTCAAGCTTCGTCGGCTTCGTCTCCGACTTCCGTCCGCCTTCTCTGGTCGTCCTCGCCTCCTAGACACTGACCGAAGGCTCGCTGAAAACATCGTCAGAGATGCTCCCTTCGAATGTCGCAATTTTCATCGTCGGAGATGCTTTTCATCGCCATTTTCTTGTGAAGAAGTTGAACCGCCTTGTGGCATTGTACTTACCACCAATATGATGGAAACATATAAATTTATGAAATTTGATAAATACAACAGAAAAGGCTTATCTAATATATTAAGAGAGAAAGTCAAATCTTATAACTCACTCTTCTTTGTCTTCAAACTTTTGCTTGATGCATTCATAACCTGTATGAGTTTAAGTCGAAATCCAATATTTGCGTGTCATTATCTCCTTAAAATTTTTAACCAGTGTCTAAGACTGGTTATACAGATAAGGATGAGAGGTCTCAAAAACTATTTCAATTGATATTATCATTAGAGTTCTCAATATAAAATTTCTTAAAATTTCTAGTACATATTCTTTCACTTATATTTTTAGAAAATAAAAACCAAATTGCACCAAAGTTTCCGGCGAGCTTCCGGTCAGTGGCTAGGACGCAAGGACGACCGGAGAAGTCAGTCACAGGTCGGAGACGAGGCCGGCGAAACTTGAGCCATGGTCATCAGAGAAACAACCAAAATCCTCACAATGACATGATTTTGAAAATTTGAAATCTGACCAATGGCATTTTTGTCTTTTTACTCAAAATTTTGACAGGTTCCATCCAAAAATCTAACGGTAGGTGCTAACTGTCAATTTCCGATCGTTGGGTGTAGGTAGGTGTCCACTTTTAAAGATGGGGTGACCTTCTGTCTTTTTGGTATTGTTAGATGTGGCTTACTATCCTTTAGCAGTTTGTGTACAAGATGAAACAGAGCAAATATGATGATCAAACCCACACAAAATTTCTTCAAAAGTGTAGTCATCGAGATTTTCATAAAACTTTCATATTTTTATAACAAATACATATTTTTTTCTTACAACCAACACAAAATCTACAAATAATATGAAAAGTATGAGTACAAAAAGAAATCTAGAAAATATGATAATCAAATCTAGAAAAGTTTTCCTAAAAAGTCTAGTCATCTAAATTTGATAAGACTTTCATATTGTTATAAAACACACACATATATTTTTTTTACGAGTGAATGTCCTTGCATGTAGTTGATACAAATGGTCAAAAAGACTACCTCTCATACCGCAAGCGGCTCTCGACTTTGGTGACTTTAGTGAGAAAAGATATTATCAAAAAACGTCTAGTTCTTTTGGCTAATAGTATAACATGCACATACAATTTTTTTTTCTGTTTTTATATTTTTGGCAACCTAATGAAAACATACAAGCACTATATACAAGATATATTAATACCAGTTGGTTTGTTCAAACTAAAAATAAGTTCTTACCGATATTGAGATGGTGTTCACCTATACCCCATCTTTTGAGCAACCTTCCGAGAACATTTGAGACCCACATCAACGTGTGGTCCTTCTTTACGATGGGAGGAGGCTAGAGAAAAGGCCAACACCATGAATACACACAGCCCATGGTCGAATTGATGTTTTATCAGAGTTTTCTCTCGATATTGTTTTGAAATATATTTTATGTTGTCTTCTATCATGTTTTAATTTGTATTTTGTTCATCACATTTAATTTTTATTTCGTTCAAGTTATAGGATGGTTTACTATAAGACCAACTTGCTCTTTTGGGCTCTGCCTTGGGTAGATGTATGATTTGTTGTCATGTTTGCCTTAATTGTACTTATGGTAGACAATTTAATAATATTGTTATGTTTTCTATAAAAAAAATTAAAATGTAGCACGTATAATTTTATATATTAATTAATATTTTTTTAGAAGTTATTTTAGTTTTATGTCCTCGACTTAAACAATTAATATGTACATATATAACACTATATTTATTTAAATTTTAAGAATAAACTTAGAAATTAATTAAACCATATACAAGCTAATTAAATTAACCCAAAATCATAGTTTATTATAACCACAATGAAATAAAACAGTTTGTCCCTACCTGGTTAGGGTTTGTCCAAGTGACGACTACACGCTGCGTCTACGTTTGGAGATTTTGTGACATAAGGTTTGTGGTAGAGGAAGAGATTTTGTGACAGAGAGTCTGCGAATGTGATTGGCTCTTTCGAAGCAGGGGGTTCACAGCGGAAACAGGGCGACAGGAGTTGGGTGACACGATTCGTGACGGAAGGACGGTTGCGTTTCCGGCGAAGGAGTTGAGTCGGGACCCAGATTTGAAATTGAGGCTGCAATTGAGTAGAGGGTTGGGTTTGGGTACGATTGAGTCGTGGGGAGTAGGTTTGAGGGGTTTTTAGGCTAAGATTCAAGGGGTCGTTGGTACTTTGGTTAAAAGTCTACATAATAAGTGATGGTAAGGTTGGGAGGGTATTATTTCGATTTCATTTGCAAAGAGTGGTGGGTCCAGGAGGGGGTCATTGGTGGTTGGGCAGAGAAGCTACTACGATTAGCTTGTTGCGAATTTGAGGACAGACGAATTTGGGAGAGCTTATTAGAGATAGGGCAGAGAAATTCTGTCCATTTGCTTGTTGCGGCTTTGGTTGGTTGATGGCTTGGTACTGGCATGGATCAGGAGTTCTCTGCCTTCAATGGGTAGATTTATGTAAGCATGTCGAACTAGGGGGTCTTGGTTTTCTTAAACTTTAATACTTACTCGTGGTGTCCCATTGAGCCATTTGGAGGTCCAGATGGCACAGAGGTGTTGATCCAGGAAGAGGATTGGAGGGGATCGATTTTTTTCGCAAGTTTAATTGGGGTGGTGTACTAGGTGTTTGCTGTAAGAGTTTTATGAGGATTCTCCCCCCCCCCCCCCCCCCCCAACTAATGTGAAGGCCGTGAGGCTTGTAACATCATTTTTGAGCTGTGTGTGGAAGTGTTGTCGGGGTGATTTTCTGTAACGGATTTGTCGGGAGTCTCAACTCATTCGAGGTAGAGGCCGCGAGTTTGCTAGAGGCATTTCGTTGCGCTATCATTTATTTTGCTCGTCGTTTTTGTAATTCCATGTCTCGTGAACTAGCCAGACATTCTTTAACTAACAGTAGGGATTACAATGTAGGGTTTGTCCTACTATCTGTTGTTTTTATTATTCAATGCAATGTCAGATTAGTTATATAATAATTTAATAGTATGTCACGTTTTTTTATAGAAAAATTATAACCACAGTGAAACAAATACTACTTAAGCCACATTTCTAAATATTCTAACCACTCATTTTCTCTTATGTATTCATAATAAAAAGTAGAAAAATAGAATAACTTTTTTGCCCTTTTTCCCGAATGTCACGGTGTGGTGTTGTTCACGCGACTTTTAACTTTAAGTGGCAAAGACAGTTGAGAATTAAATCGACTAATAGTGAATACAAATCCTGTTACCTATGGATAAGAGAAGGAGAGATCAGTCAACCACGAAAATAATTCATTTAAAAAAAATTAAATTAGTGTCCATGATAACGACTTTTTCTAAGATTGCTTAAACACGGAGCTATCGCACTTAACAACACGTGCCAAAGAAATGAATGATGAAGAATTTAATTAATTCAATATACTATTTCTGGCGATAAATAAGTAATATATAATTGCGTATTTAATTTGGCTTCTTTAATGAATTAAATTTGACTATCAATTGAGTTAAATAAGAAAGTGACCTCCATTTCATTTTCGGCGGACAATTTAGAAGTCGGTGCACCCTTTTATTAATTAGTTTTGTCAAATGTAGACAACAACTTCACCTCACGCCATTTCTTTCCTTTTCGGAAGAATTGTTGACTCTCTTTTTCAGGGAAGAACACAATTATTATCAAGAAACTAACTCGACGTAACGTTGAACTAACTCACATAACGCTGAATAACAGAAATAACAGATGGTAAGACAAATCTCACATCGTGGTTTCAACTACTATTAGTTAAAGCGTAATTGACTAATTTATGAGCCACATCATTACAAGAGTGACGATCAAAATAATTAACAACACGTGTCTTAGAAGTGGACAGTACACAACTATTATCACTAATTAATAATACCTCTAAAGATGTTCAACTCGACCCATTTAACATCATGTAGAGTCATGACCTACACCTCATACGGATAAGAAATCTCCATGATTTTACTACAAAATGTTTTAAACAAGACTTCATAATTATTATGGAGATTAGTCAACTCGAACTAGTTAACACCATATAGAGTCACGACCTCCATTTCATAAGGATAGAGAGACCCTGTGATTTTACTCACGTATTAAGACATTAATGTTAATTGATTAATAAATTAACATAATTATATTTAAGTTAAAGTTAACTAAAAAAGCAATAGGTTCGTACTGCATTAAAGTTCACGTAGTTTGTTGAATGATTTGGTCAAATCGAAGAACAAGTACAGTGAGAGTTGAAATTGAAACCATCATATGATGTTTAATTAACTAGATCGAGTAGTAACATGCTGGAAAAGATTAATTTTTAAGTCAAGAAAGCAAAAGGATTTTGATGCTTTTCAATGCCGGTGAGGATCAAAAGAATTATCTAATGACCCTTTATATTGACTGAAAATTACATGATGTTATATTAATTCGAGAAAAAATTTCTTAAAAAATTAGAGAAAAATAATGTGATACAAGACCATTTATCACGATCTAGAGATTTTTAAATGATACAAAAAATAAAATTAAGTGTTTTAAGTAAATAAGAGAGATTAAATCATGTAGTGTCACCTTTTTGATGAATGTATAGATAGACTTTTCTGTTAAATTTTTATTGAAAATTTATCATACAATTGAATTGAATAAAAAAAACATGATCAAGCATAATCCATAATCATGAAAAGTACCAAAACCGACTTGTCTGTGCGATGGGAATATCCATTTTAATTTCTTTTTGATCATTCTCGATCGTTTTGTTAGTTCATTATCACTTTATTAATAGTACCAAAAAGTCTTATCTTTTAATTGTATATATTCTTTTGCTGGGTGACCCCACGGAGTTGCAGATTGAAGTTACTACATATTAATTACCAGTACTGGTTTCAATAATATGTAGAAATAAACTCATGATGGGCCCATTTTTGAACTAACAACCCAAACCCATTCATTAATTTTGGTTACACAATGATGCAAAAATACCAGCCCCACCATGTTCTCATTCTTCAACTCTTCCTCTTATTTCTGGGGAGAGTTGGGAAAATTCATATGATTATTGGATTTATCATTATTCTTTTGACAAGCACAAACATAATACATAGTAAGAGAAAATAAACTTCAATAATATCATTGGAAATAATGGAAGTTGCGACTTAGCTAGTTAGATATACAACAAATTATTTGGTTGACTTTGCAAAAGTTATGGCTATTATGTGAATTAATGTGTTTAAAAGTGTGTTGAGAGGGTAGGGACAGTAAGCAATGAAAATAATTGGGATTGAAGGAGTAGGAGATGAATGTGTTGAGTGGGGGATAAAAAATGAGCATAAGTAGCTACCAATACTAAATGCACTAAGTGAGCAATGAAGAGTGTTATATATATGATGATCTTATTAACCAATATTAAGGATGTAGCTAGGATATGGTATTGGTGGGTGCTTGGGTGGGATGGTGAACAAACTAGCTAGTGGATCATCAATTTTTTTCTTCTGACTTGGATCTCCACCAAGATTTATATTATTTTTTCTATTAAAAAAATAATACTATATATTATATAATAATTAGAAGAAGTGGGAATTTATCAAATTAAAATAGTATATAGACATGCTTGTTTGGATAGTCACAACCCCATTTTACATGAAAACTCCAACAAGGTGAAATATCCGACCCTAATTCATTTTCCCTTTATGATCCTAATATATGACCACGTCTAAGCAAATGATAGTTTAAACTAGCATGCCATATTCAAATTAATTTGTGTCAATATTGGACTAATTAATTAAAGGGTTAACTTTGTACCCTTTTCGACATAACCACATATAAGAGTTCAAATTACAAGAACACACAGGGGAACACTCTATTACAAATCTCCTACATGTTCGAATAGAAAGAATACGTGTGAGCCACTCATCTAGCCGCTATTAAAATAATGCGCGATGCGTGACAGCGCAGACTGTGCACTGAAGTGAGGGACAATTCCGTATTTTTCCGTACGCGTGAATATTAATGTCCAATAGTAGGATTGTAATAATGTTCAACATTGAGAGTGTAATGTTCAACACTGAGAGTGTAATGTTCAACATTGGGAGTAAAATGTTCAACAATGGGAGTAAAATGTTCAACATTAAGAGTGTAATGTCCAACATTGGGAGTAGAATCCCAGTGTTGAACATTAGGGTCCCAATGTTGGACATTACACTCTTAATGTTGAACATTACACTTCCACTGTTGAACATTTTACTCCCAATGTTGAACATTACACTCTCAGTGTTGAACATTACACTACTAATGAGAAAGTTGAATAGTACGCTCTGATGCGCAAAAATACGAAATTGCCCCTCACTTAAGTGCACAGTGCGTGCATGCCACGTGTCGCGCGCCGTTTTGATCTCGCAAAAACGAACGGCTGGATTGAAGTTTCAAACATCTATGGACATGTAGGGGATTTGTACGAGAATGTAATCTCTCTCTCTCTCTCTCTATATATATATATATATATTTGGAATTACATATTGCTACATTTAGGGATAATGACCCTTTGTTACACCTAACTATAGCAAAATGTCACTTTCATACCCTCACTAATTTTTACTGTTTTTAGTACCTTGACAATTTATGTTAAAATGATTAAAATACTCATAGTTTAAGAAATCAAAACATAACTGGTTCAATTTGATATATCAAATCAGATTTGAAATTATTGAAATTTAATTTTAGATTTGGGGTCATAATTATAATTGCATCTTAAATATATACCAAATTGAACCGGAGATAAACAAAGTTGAACCAATTCAATTTATGGTTCCTTAAACCAATTGTAGTTTAGGTATTTTATACATTTTAGAGGTAGGTTGTCACAAAAAAAAATTGTCAGGATATTAAAAAAAAAAAAAAAATAGTTAGGGTATAAAAGTGTCATTAACCCCTACATTTATGTTTCTTAAATTTAATTCTATCAAGCCTAACTTCTTCATACTCAACTGTAACAACTGAATTAGTGGTTTTGAACTTTCTGCGGTACCACTCCTATATAATGTGTCATACTCACCATACAGATCATCTAACGCTTTTGTTTACATTTAACATCATAATTGATACGACTGAAGAAGTATAAATCTCAAGAACAATCAAATCTACGAAATCTATCTTGTGTTGGGAATTAAATATTGGGGCTAAAAAGGTGAACATGTTCACCTCATCTTTATTCCCGAAGTACTTATCGTATTCAATTACGATTATCCGGCGAGCCTCTCGGTCAACGGCGAGGAGGGTGAGGCCAGCCGATGAAGTCGGTCGGAGGGTCGGAGACGAGGCCGACAAAGAAACAGAGGAATGGAAACAAGGAAAATGACATATTTTGAAAATTTGAAATCGGACCAAGGACATTTTCGTATTTTCTTTAAAAATTAACTTTTTCATCTAAATACTTAACATATCTAGCTAAGTGGCAAGTTTGAATTTTTGGTGTAGTTAGGTGTTCACTATTGTTAGAGTGGGTAAATCTCTTTCGGTCATAATTAAGTGTAATTTTATGTAGTTTTCCCTTATATATAATTATTATTGCACTTTAACTATAATTTATAAGAGATTTGGTTGTAAAACTTAAAAGAAAATTCATAAATGAATTTAAGAGCTTGAGTTAAATAAATTTTTTTTATCAAGAGCTTGACTTTGAGTGTATAAGTTTGAGGCATATAAAATCATATGAGCCGAGGGTTAATAATTTCACGTTGATTTCAAAATAAAAAACAATTTCATGCTGAATTTGGTTCGATTACCCACCTTCTCATAACTGCTGGTGAAAGTAGGAGAGACTCATACTAGTATACTATACGAGTTACGTGTTCAATATATTTTTAATGTCTTAAGAAAGTGGAACAAAACTACACAGATCAATTTTTGTCCACCAAGGAAATAAAGAAAGAGGATAATGAAAATGATGTTTAGCAGCATACCAGATTTGACCGCTAGTTTCTTTCCTTGTTTCCATTGGTTCTTGCACTCCTTTAATTGGCTTGTGCTTAAGCAATGGATTTGGATAAAGCTGTAAGGAACTTACTTGGTAAACTAATAATGTTGTATTGCATTTGGCTTTGGGTGTTTCAATTCAGCATATGCTCTTTAATTTATGACACTTTCAAGGTCTATCTCTGCCTACCTACCTACCTAGTCTGGTCTGGTTGTATCCAACTATATTATATATCTATTTCCTTGTCATATATAGTAGGAATTCTTTAAATTAATACTCAGTAAATTATTTAATTCTCTAAACTAAAAATTTTTGTCCAGTCTCAATTTGGGTCAATGTAAAAAATTAAAAAACTCGATAAATAATAAGATAATGATTTTTCGCGAGATCTCTTTATAATTTTCAGTCTCAAGAAAATCATAAATTAATAATTCATAGAAACTGAAAAAAAATATATTACTCTATTGAAATATGATTTAATAGTTGTCGGTTTTCCTTTAAAGTTCAAGTCTATTTGGAGCTCATCTCTAACTTTTCTTATTGCATTCAATAGCTCAGGTGTTGTATTTTTGTATTGTATCATAAAGTTGTGAAGAGTGTTCGACGTCATAAGTGCTTCCTTTCGCGTAACAGACTCCAAAGACACCGTATCATCTTCGCCATCATCCTCTACATTGTTCTCAATGATGGTACCCACAATATCTTCTAAACTCTGAACCTCCGAACATGCTTCATTTTCACCTGGGTAGTTCATTAGATTGTCGATATTCATCTTATTATGATAGCCACATCGATTGATCATAGTCTCGAGGTCTTGAGTTTCTTCATCAAAAGTGGATTCGCCCAAATTTCTTTCAACGTCACTAGCTGAATGAATTTCACAGTGTCAGAAACAATTCGCTATTGTTTCTTTTCGAACATCTATCGTCCAAGCTGGGATTGCCAAATTGATAGCATCAAGGACATTTATCTTCCCTGAATCAAAAAGTCCTACCTCATAACCTTCCAATATTTTGCGGTAAAACCTTTTACGGTAATGCATCTTGAAAGCTCTTATTATCCCAGCATCGCAAGGTTGAATCTTTGATGCCATGTTGGGTGGCAAGAAGAACAATTCAACGTTTCTTAACCCTTCAATATTTATTGGATGTGCTGGACAATTATCCACCACAAGTAGAACTCTTCTACCATGCATCATTTGGTCAAATGAACGAATATATTCATCAAAAAGCACACTAGTCATCCATTCTCTTTTGTTAAATCGATATTGTCAATCCAAGCTATTCATGTTGACATTCTTGAAGCAACGAGGCTTTGCATATTTCCCAATAATTCATAGAGTTATTTTTTCAGAGTCATCTTCATTGCAACAAATAACTACCGTCAGCCTTTCTTTATCTTGTTTTCTTCCTTCAAGTTTCTTTGTTTTCAGTGAACGATCAACTTGTAGCCTATAAAACAACCCAGTTTCATCCATATTGAAAACATTTTTCATAGGGAATTGATCAATTTTCTCCCGAATCAATACCAATTTCTGCTCCATGTCTTGTACATCAACATACCCACTCTCGCCAAAACGACGAAATGACTTTATGCCATGTCGGTGCTTGAATTTTTCAAGCCATCCTATAGAGAAGTTATAATCTGAATCATCATGAGGGTACATGAGTTTCATTGTATCTCTTGCCTTCTGCAAAATTAATTCTCTTGTGATATTCACACGTTCTTGATACTGGAGAAACAACTCATAAACAACCTTCTCCATGTCAGAATATTTTGTTGGTTTGTGTCTTTTGATCTCTGCTCTTCCCATTTCTATTTCAGTAGAGAGATAGTCATCTGACCGCTTAAGTGTGTTTGATATTGTTCCTTGACTAACTTTCAACTGAAATTTTCTCTCAAGTCACTCTGCAAGTCTTTTTGTGTGTTTGTAGGATTATCTCTCTTGTACTCACACGACTCTTTACGTATTTGATTTGACATAGTTGATTTTGCAACACCTTTTAGATGAGAAGCCATCTTGTGAGATATGGTTTGAATACTCTAACACAATCATGTAATTTATATATATGTCAAACTTGCTTAAGAATACATTGAACATATTTGTTGCTCTTGTTTACAGTTACTTCAAAAGTTATTATTGACTTCCAATGCATATGAACACAGTAGTTACGTTGAGTCTTAATAATGTTAAGCTTTGAGTCCCAAGGTTCGCTGCAACGTAATTCTATGAGGCATAAACTAATTTGCTTGAAATCAATATATGTATAATTATTTAGTTTATACGAAAATATGAATTACGTTGAATCGGTTAAAAACTCTTTAAATTAATAATTATTAATAACTTCTAAATTAATAAATTTCTCCGGTCCCGACATTATTAATTTATAGAGTTTTAACTGTATAATACAACTCCAAAAACCTCAATTCACCCTTCAATTTCAATCTCACATCAACGGGATCAAATTCGTAACACAAGTCTATGACTCAAATAAACCTTTTCTATTCATCAATATAATATATTGAGTAGCTCTTTTCAAATTAAAACATAAATGTCCAACTTGTCAAAAATATCATGAAAACGAACAGAGTCAAACCCTTTAACAAAAATATTATGCATGTAAGCAATTGGACATTAATAATCTTGACATGAAAGACCATGTTCACCAGTCAAGAATCACATATTCAGAGTTTGAACCAGCACAAATCGACGATATTTCCATTCATATATATTCTTTTGATATAAATTTATGTCACTCGTTGTCAGAGTTGAGAACTTATTTTCATGGATCGCTGACGGTTGTAGGTGGGGGGTAAAGTTTGTTGAAGAAACAAGGAGGTGAGTGATGAGTTATTTGGATAGGAAGATGTTATGGTAGGGGGAAGCAAAAGGGTCAGATCACTTTACATATGTATGTATGTATGTGTGTGGAATGGGAATATATATATAGAAATGTGAATGGCAGAGCCAATGAAATGAGGCCTTTAGTTTCTATAACAGGCGAAGCCAGAATTGGCATTGTCAAATAGGTGCCTCTCTCCCATTCGCTTGCACCTCCACAAGACCTCATGCCTCACTTATGCTTCCTCTGACTTTCTCGATGCTCACCTTCACGTGTCTATCCATGGATGGATCACTCTTTTCTTCCCTCAAATATGCATGGGTAATTACAGTCAATACACCCGTCGAAACCTCATTTTAAGATTAGTATCCCAAGTGTAAAAAAACATTTTCTCGATCTCTCAAGTTTAAAAAGTTAACACTTAAATTAAAATTCTGTTAAATCTAACGAATGAGTTTGTAAAAAGTCCAAATTACCCTTGATGTATAACTTGAAATATTATATCATTACGAAACTACCATTTTACCCCTAAATGAATAATAAATTTAAATGATACATTGAGGGCAATTTGATCTTTACACGTAAACAAATAAAATAATTTATTTATTTAAATAACTCATAAAATACTAATTATACCCCTTAAACCCTACCTACACTCCATTTCACTTTGTGTCTCGCCTCCATCTCCATCTCAACACAGTCCTCTTCTCCATTTCCATCTCCATCTCCATCCAGTCTCCTCTTCGCCGCCGATCGTCGCAGCCGCGCCTACCCGCTCTCCGCTGGTCGTCGCTGCCGCGCCTACCCGCTCTCCGCTGGTCGTCACTGCCGCGCCTACCCGCTCTCCGATGATCATCTTCGTCGCGGTCGCTGCTGCAAGTTCTTGTCATCGTCTTCACCGCTACATGTCCTCCTTGCCGCTGTAGCCTGCAGCTCCTCCTCGCCACTGGTCGCCGCTGCAGGTCGAGAAGGTCGTCGCTGCAGGTCGAGGAAGTCGCCGCTCTCGCCACTGGATGCGGCTCCATCGTTCGTCGTCGGAGAAAGACGAGCCGCCGGTGTCACCGTCTCCTCGTCGACCTCGCCGCCGAACGCCGCTAGATCTGGAACGAGGAAGACCAGATCTGGAGCGGTGCTTGCCAAATTCGTCGACGCCTCGCTGAACCGATGGGCCAAATCGAGATTCAGAATTTTTCATTTATTATTTGATTTGATTCAGAATTTTTTATTCATTTATAATTTGATTCCGAATTTTTTTATTGATTATGAATTTCATATCTGTAGTTTATTTTGAAATTTTGAAATATGATTGAAATGAGCATGAGAAATGTTATACAATCATCAAAACTGGTGGTGGGCGTGTGACTGGATTTCTGATTCATGATTTGTGTTCATGATAATTTCTGTTTGGAAAGAAGAAAGAGTGATGGTAGTGAAGAAATAGTGATGTTGGTGTGAGAGGATGTTGAAGAAAAGGACATAATTGTCGTTTTACAAGCTTTTTTTTATTTTTGTTTAATTTATTAATTGAAAAGACTATTATAATTTTGGAGAAAAATGGTAGCTTATCATTGAAGTGAGGGTAAAATAATCTTTTCATATTTATTAATAATTATATCATTTGAAATTTATACAGCGAGGGCGTTTTTGTCATTTAAAAAAATTTAACTGTTTCTGTCACAGAATTAGATTTAAGTGTTACAAAACGAAATTTCGGGGACCGAGAACAAAAACAAATCAAACTTGGGGTACCAATCCTGAAATGAGGTTTAGACGAGTGTACTGATCTGTAATTACCCCAATCTATATTATTTTGTTATAATGAAATTAAGTCGTTGCTATATATAAATTGAAACAGTGCCATATGAAAATAATTAACATCCAAAAATGTTAATTATTGACCATATATGACAATAACATAGATGACAGAAAAGCACAATAGCTACATAGCAATTAAAAAGACGGAATCAAATTAAAACAAAATAGAAACAGAAGTTATAAACCAAATCAAACAGATGTAAGAATAACCGAGAAACTAGTTCTAGTGGAGACATCTCTATGAAAGTGGAAGAGATATTTGAAGATGACAACGGCGAGGTTTGTGATAAACAACAAGGAGGAGCGGAATGTCTTGTGGCGAGAAGTGTGGCTCGTAAGGGAATGCTATTTTTCAAGTCGAAACACAAGCTCTTGGTAGAATAAGATGTTTTGAGATCATTATTGATTGATTGAATCGTTTTGTATTGTTTCTCTTTTGAGTATTATTATATTTAGTTTGTTTGTCGGTCGGGTATTCATGTTGTCTTTTTATGATATGCATGGCCTTGTGGTGTTTGGGTTTTGGCTAAGATTTTGAGACTGAGTTATTTCTAGTTTGCTCTAATCAGTGTACTATATAATGACTTGTCATAATAAATCTGATTGTTGAATATAAAAACACAATCTAATTAAGTAATTATTTTCAAATCCGTATATAAACAACAAATTGTTCTAAATCAGCAATCGGCTTTTGTTTTAATTTAATTCTTCAATGATGCAAATTAAATTATTATAGTTGAGGCTTTGTACTATCTATGAGGCGATGACGGGACAAGCAAACACAAAATTCAAAAGAACAAATTTAAATAGTCATAAATGAGTGATAAAACAATGAGTATTTAATTAAGCAATAAAAATGAAGATGTTTCCATGGAAACAACAAGAGTACTAATTAAGCAAGAATGGTGGTTGAGGGTACAACAACAGTCACCTCATGCATAAACAGAACTATCAAATTTAATTCACATCCTCCTACTATTTAATTCACTCATGCACCATATTCCTTATTTGTGAAAAATAATTATATTTATGTATATGTTGACCTAATAATTATTTAATTGGGGCAAGATTAAACAAATCCTGAAAAGTGATTGTTTATTATTACAGAGAGAAAAATCACGTCCACACACGATTCTTTTTCCTACCAACACCCCATATATCAGGTAGCAATTTATATTAAAATAATTTAGGAAAAATATCAAGATGTCTTATTAATTAGATCCAAAGAAATTGTATTTCATAAATCATATTATTATTTATAATTATAATATATATCGAACCCTTACAATTTCAGACATGTATTTTAATTACATTTCGCATTGTGTAAGTTAATGTCATAAATTTGAAAAAAAGTGTCATTTTCGTTGGAGCATTTAAATATTACATATTATTTGACGACCAAAATAGAGTGAAAACAAAATGAAAGAGAAAGTTAGCTGTAATTAATCGGTCGGCAAGGTAAAGGTGTGAGTTCTTACGAACAATATTTATTTTGTCCGTAAAGGTACGGTGGAGTTGAGTTCCTTTATCACGAAAATAAAATAAAATAAAATAAAAATGATTAGTACAAAAAAAAAAGAATTGTCTGTGCTAACATGCGCAGGTTCCACCGTTATATATGTGGACGCAACTAACAAACCATCCACCTCATAAACTCTCTCTTCTTTTTCCTGAAACAGAGCAATTTGTGAAAACAAAAAAAAGAGAGAAATGGAGAAATTAGATAAAGAAGCAAAGCAATCGAAATTCAGGAGGATCTGTGTGTTCTGTGGGAGTAGTCCCGGCAACAAGACCTCCTACAAAGACGCCGCGATCGACCTCGGTACTGAATTGGTATAACAACTCTTCTTCTTCTCCTAATTCTTGATTTTAATTAACCTGTCAAATTGTTTTATTTATTGAATTGGGTTTTTGTATATGTGCTCTGTTTTTCATTGTGTCCTCTCTTTCTTTTCAACTATAGATGTGTCCTTTTGCCTCTTTAGCGTGTACTAACAAGTACTCAACTGCTGGGTCAACATTAATTGACATTCGAACCCATAGCACGCTCTTCTTTATCGAATTAAATATTAATTATTAATTATTAATTAATGTTGTTGTTGTTTATGAAGGTTTCAAGGAATATTGATTTGGTGTACGGAGGAGGGAGTGTTGGTTTGATGGGTTTGGTCTCTCAACAAGTCTACAATGGAGGCCGACATGTTATAGGGTCAGAATCTAAATCAAGAAAAACCAGTTATTTAGTTAGTTATAAACTGTTGATTTCTTTACTGATGTTTCTTGTTTGTCTCTGCAGAGTGATTCCCAAGACACTGATGCCCAGAGAGGTATGCTCTGTTACTACTAATGTTCTCTCTTTTTTGTTTTTGATAATTGTTGTGAAAATGACTGATTAAATGGTTTCAGAAAATAACAAGGGAATGAATTGTTGTGGGTGTGGTTGCTACAAATACCTCTATTTCTACCTCTGCTTTGTTATCTTCACTATTTGTGCCATTTTAGGATTATTATATGTTTGAGGGAATTTTGAAGAAGAAAAAATCTATTTTCCTGCTTATCATCATCTTTAGTGATGTCTCTCTCATATATTTGTTAAGCCCACTAGTGTCTCACGTGCTCCTCTTGATGTTTTGAGTTCAAATACCAAAAGTCAAAACCCACCTCTCTTCTCTGGCTCTTACCCACTAATACACATTGTTGGTGGTTGACTTATGAATAATGATTGCAGATAACTGGAGTTACAGTGGGCGAAGTTAAGCCAGTAGCAGACATGCACCAGAGGAAGGCTGAAATGGCTAGACACTCCGATGCCTTCATCGCCTTGCCTGGTTCGTACCATCAACATTCAACATTCAACACGTAACTATACACTTACTATTGTTAGTTCCGCATGTGGGTTTAAAGTGCCACCTCGGAAAATTAATGGTTTAAAAAAGAATTTACCTACACATTGATTCTATACCTGATAGGCTGGTCGTTTTGGTCAAATGTAGACACCAATGTGTATATGTGCTTTCCCCCTAAGTTAAACTCGGATCTTCTTGACGACTGCTAGATTTAATTTAAGTGCATATGTGATTGAATATGAAAGTGAAGATAACAAAGTGCTGTCCTGTTTCCAGCTTATGTGTTCCCTTTGAGACCAAACAAAGCCTACACACTTACATGGCCATGGTCCCCATTGACTATATACTAGTTGGGCTTTTCAATGAACCCCACTCATTTAATGTTCATGTGGTCCAGTCCAGCCAATTTGGGCCCAATAGTCCAAGGCCCGCAAGTGGGGTCTCTCACAGTCACAAAATTCCATTTGCCCACCTGAACTCAAAGTTCCTCTCACTCAGACCCATATGTAACACATCTGTTTGTTTGTTTGCTAGTTTCTTATATGATGAACATGAACATGAACAGGTGGATATGGGACTCTTGAAGAGCTTCTTGAGGTCATAACATGGGCACAGCTTGGCATTCACGACAAACCCGTAACCGATCTTTGCTCTAATCATTTTATTCTACAAGCAATAATGACATTTGTGAATCATAGTTTATGACATTGTATTTGAACAGGTCGGGTTGTTGAATGTGGATGGATATTACAACTCATTGTTGTCGTTTATCGACAAGGCCGTGGAGGAAGGCTTCATTTGTCCCAGCGCACGCCATATCATCGTCTCTGCTCCTAACGCTAAGGAACTTGTTAAGAAACTCGAGGTATATATGTGTGTTATGTTACCCGTCAAAATTATATGACAGACACAATGATTGTAATTGGACTCTAAGGGACTTTTTTGTGTGATTTAGGAATATTTTCCGCGCCATGAACGGGTTGCTTCGAAGCTAAGCTGGGAAATTGAACAGATAGGGTACCCTCCAAAGTGTGACATTTCAAGGTGAAGAAGGAAAAGGTCTAAACCCAAAGAGCCTCTAATTTAGATTTAGTCCAACCTTCCTAGAATTGGGAATTCTTTTGTGTAAGTGTAAACCTAAAAAAGAAGAAAAAAATGGATGTTAGGGCATAAAGTTGGTCCTCTATTCCTAGGACAAGACAATTAGATCTCCAGAGTAGTGGTCCATTTGGTCAGCACAAGAATGAGGAATAGAGATGAATATTTAATTTAATTAGAGTTTGTGATTTTATCTTTGATTTGAGTGGCTTGTAAAAATGTAATTGAATCTATCATTTGGAAATTGTAGATGGAAAATCTGTATTTAAGGAACGATCTCCCCCTTTTCTTATTTTAAATAGGGCAGTAAACGAAACGAGTGTTTAACGAGTCGGTCAAATTTCGTTAAATATTCGGTTCAACCTCGTTATAATCAAGTTCAAGTCGAATTCGGCTCAAGGTTGACTCGTTTAATAAATGAGCCGAGCTCGAGTTTGGCCTTTTTAGGCTTGATACGCTCACGAGCTGGCTTATTTAATATTTAATTGATATATTTGTACCTTTTAATAAATATTTAATTTTATCAAAAATTAAGCGAACCGAGCTTGAGCCGAGCCATAATCGAGTTTCTCTATATTCTTTCAAGCCGAGCTCTATTTTAATTGTATAATCTCGTTCGAGCCCGTGCCTAACTCAAATCAAAATCTATCATATTAAAGCTCGAATCAGTTCATTTATGCACCTAATGTCAATAGCAATAACATTCGACAATGTAAAATAATAAGATCAACGGCCCAATAGGCCCAACTTAAATAATGTCTTAAAACAACAACCTTATCGGTATTAGCCCAATCTACAATCTATTTCTTTTAATTAAAATAACTTAAAATTGTAAGAATACAAAAACTTGTTATATTTGGGAATGAGACGGGTTCTGGACAAAAGACCTAATTTTGAGACGGGGCTGGAATTACAAGTCCTGCCCCAAACCCGCCTCAATGCCATCCCTCATGCTATATTCTAACACATGAAAATGGCTAAACAAATGGACATATATATAAATTCAAACCATATATATGTACATTTATTCCGTTCATATTGATTTTGATAATTTTGTCTCCATGACATAGTTTTACTTTTTAAGTTTTAAAAAAAATAATTGCAGAAATTCACAAACTCGATAATATAAATTAAAAAAACAGAATTTTTTCCTTGTTATTTATCTTTTAATATTTTTGGGTAAAAGACACAAAACCACACCCAACAATACCCAAAGGACACTTAACTACCCCATGTTTCAAAACGAACAGTGAGCTAAACCCAAATATCATAAATTGACAGATAACACCGACCGTTAAAATTTCTGTTAAAATATGTTAAAATTCGAGGTAAAAAGACGAAAATGCCCCTGACCACACTTCAAATTTTCAAAATCATGCCATTGTGAGGTATTTGGTTGTTTCTCCTATAACCATGGCTCAAGCTTTGCCGGTCTCGTCTCCGACCTCCGACCGACTTCTCTGGTCGTCCTCGGCTCCTCGCCACTGACCGGAGACTTGCCAGAGTCCGTCGCCGGAGCTCCGGCGAGTCTCCGGTCAGTGGCGAGGAGCCGAGGACGATCGGAGAAGTCGGTCGGAGGTCGGAGACGAGGCCAGCAAAACTTGAGCCACGGTAATGGGAGAAACAACCAAATACCTCACAATGACATGATTTTGAAAATTTGAAGTGTGGCCAAAGGTATTTTCATCTTATTACCTCAAATTTTAACAGATTTTAACAAAAATTCTAACGGTCGATATTATTTGTCAATTTATGATATCCGTTTTGAAATATGGGTAGTTAAATGTTTTTTGAGTATTGTTGGGTGTGGTTTTGTGTCTTTTACCCAATATTTTTCAATTAGCAACTGAATCAGTGATCTCTCAGTCCGAGTCGAAGGCTCGCTCGCGCTGTAACGAATCAGTTTTGTGTTCTGTTTCGTCTGCAATTAACGGACAAAAAGGCGAGTGACGATCTTTCCACTGTCTCAGTTTCTCGTTCCATTTTGGTCTAATCAGATGGTACACTCTCTTTCTCTCTTTTTTTTCTCTCTTTCGATTTTCTCAGCATCCAAACACTAAATTTTTCAATCGGCTGCGGTAGGTTGTCGAGCTCACTGAGCTTCCGCGTTTCTCTCGGACTCTAAATCATCATCTTCCCGCTCTCTCCTGGTAAGCCTCCTCTAATTCATTGTATATTAGGGAATTTACGATTTTCAGTTGCTCTTCAATGATTTGGTGCTGCGTTTGGATCGGAGGAGAGGATGTGAATTTGAACATGTGGATCTTGCAAATTCAAAATTGGATTTTAGTAAAATGATTGGTGGATTTGAACTTACGAGTATATTTTGTAAATTGTATGGCTTATAATTGAACTCTCTTGTGCAGTGTATCTCAGGTTAAATTTGTTGTATGGAGTATGATTTGAATTTTGAAACTGGACAATAATATCTGTTGCTATTTGTTCTGTATTTAGCATGGTTTTGTTCGTTCTGGTTCAATTTGAAGATTGAATATATGACTGGAGTAATTTATAATGTCCAAATTAAACTCATGATCGGTAATTAAATGAAAATAACATCATGCTATTTACTTGAACTTAATGTCTACGGGAATGTAGCAGCCACGTTGTAAATTCGTTGAACCATAGCAACATGTTATTTGCTTATTTTTCCTTTTGTTATTCTCTACATAATAAGCGATGATATAAACTGAAGGTTTCAACAAAGAAGATATATACATTAAATTAGTGCATCGTACCTACAATCTCAGTACTGTAAACTCATTTTCTTATGCTTTCAACTCAGTCCATGGTTCATACATTTTCCAGGGTGTCCAAACGGCAGATGAGTAAATTGAATTAAGGTCTCTAATTGATAAAGAATGATCTGAGTTTTGCTTTCTAGGATTTTGAGTTTTCATTCTAGGGTTTTGATTTCCTCATTTTCTCGCCAGCAGAATTCACAAATAAGGGAATCCATCAACTTCAGAGGTTTGGTTTTATTCACCTTTCTTCTTGTTTATTTAGTCTTAGTTTTGTTTAATCTTCTGATTCTTATTTTCTGGTTCAGTTGCTTTACACAGTCCAAACTCTCGTCTTCTCGGATAATTTTCTTGCCTCCAGAAGTCACAATGTATGAACTCTTGACTGGTTGTGTGGACTATGCAATTTATACTATTATATTTTAGCATGAACTTTGAGCGGATAGGCATCGCATCACATCACACTGAACGAAATGTTCATTTAATTATCACTGGGGAATTTAACATATGTACAGCTTGATTTAAGAACAAAGTTGATATTGTACTTCATTTTCCCAAACCGCAGAAGTCTGACAAATATTAGTGAAGTAGTAATACAACCGAAACTTATGATCCTCTATTGTGTATTATGAAACTATGCTTACTGATTTAAGGTGCATTTGACTGATTCTGCAACAGAAAAATTATTGATGTTTTCTCAAATTGGAATTTGAAACATGAGTTGTATTATGATGCAACTATTGAAAAGTGAATATGAATAACTCTTAACTTCTGTATCGCTAAATGTCATATAGGATGGGAGATATGACGGGCTCCCAATCAGGCGTTATTGGTGCACTGCTTCTTTCAGTAGCATCATCTGTCTCCATTGTCATTTGCAACAAAGCTTTGATGAGCAACCTTCGCTTCAACTTTGGTAAAGTTATTGTCTGCATATTAATTTATTTGTTCAATTCTAAGCATATGAAATGAAAACATCCTGTTTGATTTAAGATGCTCTGGGAAACATGATCAGATATTCATTTTTCTTGCAATTTCTTTTATCTGCAAACCAGTATTCTCTTCATAATCTGATTCGGAGTTAATATTTCATCTTGTTTATTGCTTTTCCTTCAATGCAGCTACTACACTCACAAGTTGGCACCTTTTGTCAACTTTCTTCACCCTTTATGTGGCACAGCGCCTTAAATTCTTCGAGACTAAATCTATTGAGATGAAAACTGTGGTTCTCTTTGGCATTCTTAATGGCATTTCCATTGGACTTCTCAACTTGACTTTAGGATTCAACTCTGTTGGGTTCTATCAGGTTAGTTTTATTGTACACTATTTCTGACATTGCATTAATATATAATTGGCTATATCTTGAAATAATTACCAAAACAATTTTGTCTCCATTTGAATTATTTTTGTGGAGGGAAGGGAATTGTCCCCTCCTTTTGTGTAAATCAGAAGGCATGCATTTTTCTTTTGGTCCTTATGCCTCACATTTTCCCATTTCCATGCTCATCTTCTAAGGGAATCAAGGTAGGGGCCTTTCTTGCTTGGACCAACCCTTAGGCGATTTACGAAAAGAAAAGTCTTTCTACACTATTTTGGGGGGAGCGGAGCAGTCAAAGAATCAACAAAAGCCCATGATTTCTAATCTAAATTGCGGTCGTGTTTTTCTTTTCTCCGTTCATTAACAAAATTGTGGAGTGCGAAAGACTCCTCAAAGCGAAACTCGAAGGGATATGGTTCTGTGGGGTAATATTAATGGGAATGATAATGAGGATACACAGTTCCTAACCACCCAAATTTTCTTATTCCCACTCTTATACGAAAATTGATATAGAATGTTAGAAGTCAATAATCATCTATTGACTCTTTTTCATCTGTTGTCTATTTGGTATTCGTACATTCTGAAATACCGATGGCATTACTCATTACAGACGTAGAAGCTGAATCATGAACTGTACTTTTAAGTATAGTTTAACTTGTCCCGTAATTCCAAACGGATATCTATAGTCCCATTTAATGAGTAAAATGGTTTTGTGAAGAAAATAGGGACCATAAACCATACAAGTCAATTTGTTCTTTGAAAGGGCAAAACAGATAGAAAATAGTCCAGAAGAACATAAACTTCTAGGTATATATTGTGAATGGTATACCATAAAGGATGTTATGCTGAGTTTTAAATTTAAAATGCATGTACCTATCTTACACAAGCAGATTTTTTGTGGTGCTTTTGTATTTCATTCAATCTTAACCTATCTTTTTTTCACAGATGACAAAACTTGCAATCATACCATTCACAGTGCTACTTGAAACAGTTTTCCTCAAAAAGCAATTCAGGTCACAGACTGGAACTAACAATTAGCAAGCACTTTCTTACTTTCTTACATTCACATTTTGAAGGTTTTATACTTCTTGCAGCCAGAATATTAAACTTGCTCTTGTCCTATTACTTTTTGGAGTTGGCATAGCCTCTGTAACAGACCTCCAGCTCAATCTTGTTGGGTCAATTCTCGCTCTTTTGGCTATATTAACAACATGCATTGGTCAAATCGTATCCTTTTGCTCCAATTTTTTATGGATATTGAAGTTATCATTTACACAAACAAGGCATTTACGGTCCTCGTGCATGATTCTATGGCTTATGATAAAAGTTTGCTCTTAACCCAGTTCACAATTTAGCTGACAAATACAATACAGAAGAGACTGAATGTTTCCTCTACACAGCTATTGTACCAATCATCCCCATATCAATCAGCTATTCTCTTTCTCACAGGCCCTTCACTTGATCACTTCCTTACCAAGAAAAGCGTATTTGCCTTCAGTTATACTACTACAGTCGTGGTATGTTGCTTCCCCTTCATGTCATAATATCTTTTCTGCTTGCATATGATTCTACACCGTATGATTACACTAAAGGCCAGCCAACCAATGCATATATAAAAAAAGGTTGTGAATGTACACACTTGATATTTGAACATGCACGCTCTGCATGGGTTATATTTTCATATGTAATTTGTGCAGGGAGTTATAGTCCTGTCATGCCTCATTTCAGTATCTGTGAACTTTAGCACCTTTTTGGTTATTGGCAAGACATCACCCGTTACATATCAAGTACTAGGGCACTTGAAAACATGCCTTGTACTTACATTGGGCTACACCATACTTGGGGACCCTTTTACATGGAGGAACATCATTGGCATACTAATAGCCATTTTCGGAATGGGCTTATATTCATATATCAGTATCCAGGAACACAAAAAGAAACAAACAAGTTTTCTGGGGTCTCAGGTACCTCTCTGATTTCAGTTTTGAGTCTGAATCTCATTATAACAGGCTAAGTATTGAAATTTTGAATATAATTTGCTGCAGGCTAGAGAGAGGGATACAGCACCACTGTTGAACCAAGAGGTAGAAAGTAATGATGCTAAGAAAAACAAGGGTTCTGTTGTCTGAGTTATAGTTTCACGATCTAGGATGTTTCGAGTAGGTCTCTTTCTTTGAGACACAGTTTTGGTGGAATTAGAAAGTGTTGTTTGGGCTGTTACTGGTGCTGGTTAAATGGAAGGATACTAGGTGCACATTTGGTGTGTAGCACAAATTCTGACTGTTCAAATAAATTTTCTTTCTCTAAGCTTCACTGTTCAATTGGTTCTGTTTTCATTATTGTTAGGATGATACAGGTACATTAACATTAGTTGCGAGCTGAGACGCTCACGGTTACAGGCATGTGTTTGGGTCGATAGTCTTGTTTCAGTACTCCATAAGCGAATGTTGAGATCGCTTCTTTTTCACGAGTCTTGGGAATTCTAATTTGGAAATCGGCGTGATCTGGATTATGTCGGACAAATAGTGGGAAATGAGTAAAATAGGTGTCGATTTGATACTTGATTATTGAAATGATTAAGCTCAAACTTGGACAATGTAAAACATGATTACTTATTCTACTTCTTAATTTATTAGTAAAGAAAGATAAGCTAAGGAAACAAAATACAATACTGGCACATAGGGCTGTAAACGAGCCGAGCTTTTAACGAGCCGCTCGAGCTCGGCTCGTTATAATCGAGCTCAAGCCGAATTTGAGCTCGAGATTGAGCTCGTTTAATAAACGAGCCGAGCTCGAGCCTAGTCTTTTAAGGCTCGATAGGTTCGCGAGCCGGCTCGTTTAATATTTATATTAATATATTTATAAAATACTTATAATAGAATTAGAGAAGGTGAATCAAGCCAAACCAATTTCAAATTGACTAATTTATTATTTAATGAATTATTTATTATTCATTTAATTTTTAATGAATATTTGTATTTAAGTTTAGGAGAGTTAATACACTCGAACGCCGTTGAGAGTTAATACATTCGGATTGCAAGTTTTGAATTTTATTAAAAAATGCCTCAAAAAATATGTAAGTTTTATTATCATTATCTTTATCAGTGTTGTTGAAATCGCTAGAAATTTCAGGGGGACTAGGCGAGAACCTAGACAGGGACTTAAGTAGATCTCTATTTTTTAAATTTATATCAAATAAATTATATACTTATTTCATAAAATATATATACTTTGCTATATAAAGGTAATAAAATATATTTAAAATATTAAACTATTTCAGTCATGTTTTAATATTCAATATCAAACTCATACTTTAAAATTCTTAGCACAAAACTCATCTTTTAGTTACCAAAACTTAAAATTACGCATGAGCTTGGAAAACTTCTTAAATATATGGTGTTTTTATAAAAAAGTTATAAAAACAAAATTATTTTGTTCCCGAACCGGCTCTCAACCGACCCAAAACCATTATTAAAGCGGTCTGAAACAGACCCCTGCCTGAAAACGACCGAATAGGCCCAAATCAGATCGGTGGACATGATTTTGACGCTTAGTTGGGGTTTAAGCGGCTGCCTGCACCGACTTTTACAACACTGACATTTATTATATATATAACTCACGTTTTGTAAATATAACATATAAAATATAATAATTTTAAATGAAACTTGATTATGTATAAATAAAATATATAGTTAAGTATTGCAACACTTGGATAATTAACCATGACAACTAAGGGTGAACACTTTCGACCCGGAGCTGGAGACCGAACCGGAACCTAACTAGAACCGCAACCAGAGAATCAGGAACCGTAAGTTAACGATTCCGGTTCTAAATATCAAGGAACCATGAATTTTTGGTTTGGTTCTGGTTCTTAAAATATAGAACCGGTGGGTACCCGGAACCGGACTGGTTCGCTAAACAATCAACAAATCACCATCAATTTACATGAAGAATGAAGATAGAGTACGTGAACTGAATAATAAATTGAGAAAGATACATTACTTATATTTTATTATTATTATTATTATTATTATTATTATTATTATATTTTTTTATTGTTTTATTAGCAAACTTTATAATTCAATTGAATTTAATAATTAAGTCTTAATATGTTTTTGTTAGAATTTTTAATGATCATAAATTTCATGTTTTTCCTTAAAATCGGATCAAAATTGCCTAATCCGTACCTTAAACCGCATAATTAACAAAAGTAAATAATCGATCGGTTCTAGCGGGTAGAACCGAAGAAACAAACCGGAGAAATGGGTTAGAATCAAAACCGGCCCATTATATAATGGTTTGATTCCGATTTTTAATTTTTAAGAGCCAAAAACTCCGGTCCGGTTCGATTCTTAACCAATTCGGTCTGATTCTGAACCCATTCCCATCTCTATTGACAGCAAGTGATCAATTCTTGTTAAATATTTTGCAAAATTCATATATATGCAAAATAATAAAACACTTTAATAGGCTATAGTATCACTCCAAACGTGGACTACTGAGTGAGACATATGATATGTAGGGCTGGGCTCGGTTCCGGAACCGGACCGAACCGTTCAGAACCGGACCGGACCCAATCAATCGGTTCTTCATTTTGGAGACCCAAATCCGGACCCGATAAGTCGGTTTCGGTTCGGTTCTGGGCCCGGTTCTACGGTGCGGTTCTCGGTTCTACCCAATTAGACCCAATTGAATGATTACTTGTGAAATTAAGGGTCCGGTTCTTTAATATAGTTGTATCGTTTTGCTTAATTAGATCCAATTAATGTGATATTAAAACATTGTTCAATTTATGGTGAAAATTATACATATTTAAACTCTTTTTTAGGCTAAAACATAAAATTGTAATACAAAAAATACTAATTAAAACCCCCAAAATCGGTTCGGTTTCGAAACGGTTAATTAGCGGTTCTACATTCTTAGAACCGGAACCAAACCGAATTGATTCGGTTTTTTAATTTTGAGATCCAAATCCGACCCGATACCCACGGTTTTCGGTTCTTCTGTTCGGTTTCGGTTTGGATCCCGGTTCGGTTTCGGTTTTGGGTAAAAAGTGCCCACCCTTAATGATACGTTGTCCAACTTTAAATCCATCAATATTTAAAATTTGGGTTATTTGATAAATTGGTTTGTCTTTAAACATTAGATTAGAAGGTGTATAAAATAAATAGGTGTTCATGAATGTATAGATTGCCATATCAGAACCAAACAATCTCATACATTGAATTATTGAAAACAAAAGACGGTAAGTAATTTAAAGCAGTAAAAGAAACGGAACGGAAACAGAGTACCATCGAAATCGCACTCACCGTAACATTCTCCGTTATAAAACCCTTCTTTAATCTTCAGACCATTAGTTTCAGGTCACACCCATTTCTGACCCTCCGATCATCGTCTTCGTTGAAACCGAGCTCAAGCTTCTATGAAGTCTCAATGGCCAAGGTCCAAACCCATCTCTCTCTCTCTCCAGTACTCTCGTAATTTTTTTTATCTGTTTGTGTGTTTGGGGGTTTAGGGTTTTTCATGCTGTTTTCGATTCTCTTTTTTTCCCTTTTACATTCCGTTTGTTAAGTGAGGTGAGAAAATGCGTGATATAAGGTCTCTACTTTTGATTTTCTGGGCTACCGGTGCTTGCATTTCTCTTACCTTGTGTTTGGTTGCTGAGAAAATGTTTTTTTTCCTCTAGATTGTTCATTTATGGCAGCGTATCGCAATTATTTAATACGAACCATTTGATCTTCACGCGTCTACGTATACATATTGCATAATCTGAATACCCTAATTTGAAGCCTTAGAATTTATGTTAATATGAAGGTACTCTGTTACTATTTGATTTTGCTTAGACTCTGTAAGGCTAATTCCTAATTTGATGGGCTATAGTCAATTATGGATAGAAATAATGACACGGATTGATTTAGGGAAACAGTATCTGGGAATTAAAAGTAATAGAGAAATTAATGGTTGCCGAGTTTTTTTTATTAAATTATTTTGGTAGGTTGGAGATATGCAAATATTCTAATTTTCCAGAATCCTTATTTAGCTAGGTTTTAAATTGTGGAATGAAAACATTCTACCAGATTTTATTGCCCGTAATCTTGTGGAAACACTTTTATGAGATTTAGTTGCTAATTACCTTTTTAAATGAAAGGTATTATCCCCTTGGATAACCCAACCCCATAATTATCCAACATATGATAAGGAATTTTTTTATATTTTGTATTGTTCTGCCCATTATTTACCTTCCATTTAGGTCATATTTCATCAACGCGCCCAGTTTATGTTTCCCAGTATGAATCATGAACAAGTATTAGGCTGTTATATATGACAATTCAATGACATTTTCTTTCTTTGTTCACTGTAATACTCTCTCTTTAACAGGATACTGATATGAGCTCTTGGTTTTTCAACCAAAATTTCAATGGAGTCGCTGATGATTTCTTCGATGGTCAGCCCTTTGATTTTTCATCTGTACTCGCTGACGATAATGGCGAGGTCGAGGATTGGGGAGTCAAGTTTGAAAGCATTGAGTTGCCAACCCCGGATGCCCTAGCGAGTTTATCATCCGACTTTGAACCTCAAGGATGCAATGGAGCTAAGAGAAATCTAGCCTCAGTGAGTCCCTCAGTTTGTTATGTATATTCTTTTCTGCATCTTTAAAAATTGATTGTTTGGTACTCATTCACGTAATAAACCGGGCAGTGCACATAGGTTTTTTATAATTGATGGTTATTGTTGCATATCCAATTAAGTATTTGATGAGAGAGAGGAAGCATCTTTGTTTGATACAAGGCCAGAGTTGTATTATATAAATAGTAATACACACACCCAAGTAGACTATATGCTAGGGTAGCCCTCCCCTTGGACTACACAATAATGGGTGGTCCTCTCCTGGAGTACTTGATGGGGGTAGTATTAAATTTTTCCCGTGCTCTGGAAAGTGGTCACCCGCAACGGTTTGGACCTCCTTCTCCTTGAGGAGGTGGGTCTTCATAGTTAGAATGTCCCCAAAGAGATGAGAGGTAGCATTGGTTCTCTAATGATTAGGTCATTGAAATACATAATAGGCCGTTGAAATACCAAATGTGAAGACATATTGCATGTCAGTTTCGTTAACAGAATTTAATTTGGCTGTAGTAAAATCAACGAGGTTTAAGATGATGATTTACATACCCAGATGAGAGAACATTTCCTAGGATGACTGAATGCAGAATTACTTTATCCTGCATCATTACAAACACCAAATTCCCTTTAGTTAGGAAAATATATAAAGAAGTCATATGGTTGTCCAAACTTTACTTTTGTTGATTGAGACCTTGTGGCAGTATATACTGATATAATTGTTGCTAAGACCGATCATGATACTTGTTTTCATTTCATTGATTGCATGTAGGCTAAGTATATTTTCAACTTATAGCTTGTTAGATAGTCCTTTAGTGCTTTTAAATCTTCTGCTGCACTTATCCATACTAGTAGTGTTTGCTGCTAGGCCAATACCTTGAGGATTATGGTTGGATGCTACACTCGCAAATGACAACATATTCTGGAATAGCATGTAGTATTGCAAATTCAATTGGTATGCGCTTTTTTCATGGCTGGGGTCAAAGACTAGGCCAATATGAGAGTAGGAAAAAGAGAGTTTTTCAAAGACGTGTTCTTTTTTCTTCTTCGTGTAGAATGGGATTTGTTTGATCTGATGAAATGCATTCTTGACAGCTACAAATAATTCTCTCCTCTCTTGTCTGATATTTTGTAGAATTATCCTCTAACATGGTGAACAGTATGATAAAACTTTTCAGCTAAACCTTGAAGATACTGACAGCAGAAGTTCGGCCCATCAGAGCTATTCTTATTCCAGCAAAGAATCTTGTGTGATTCAGAGCTCCAGCCCGAATTCTGTCCTGGAGAGCAACGGCTCAAGCTCCAACTCAGCTGCTGTCGGCCATCCTGTTCCCTTCAATCCCGAGATCTCTGTGCCAACGAAGAGACGAAGCAAGCGTCCACGTGGTTCAAGCCCAGAGCTGCGGTGGAACAGATCTCCCGCCTCCAATCTGTTTCTGGAGAGAAGTTTGAATTTGGTGAAGAGAAAGGAGAGGAAGACGGCAAAGAGGAAATGTCTCTCCAGTGATGCAAACAGAAAATGCACTCATTGTCATGCAACGGAGACTCCACAATGGAGAGAAGGTCCCAAAGGACCAAAGACGCTGTGCAATGCCTGTGGGGTTCGCTACCGATCAGGCCGCCTCTTTCCGGAGTACCGCCCCTTAGCGAGCCCTACATTCGTTGCATCGATGCACTCAAACTCTTACAAGAAAGTTGCGGAACTGAGGAAGAAGGCAGCTTGCGGTGAGGACGTTAGGGATTCGATAGACAATTGCATTAGTGCAACTAAGCTGGAAGTAGAAGGTAGGCTATAAACCAAGTGACTTATGTTTTAGTATTAGTATTAGTACTAGTTTTAATCTTAATGTGAACGTTAATGTAGAGACTTCTTACTTGTTTAATCCTTCATTCTTTATCGATTTATGTACGTGTATGGAATAAAAAGTAGCACTCTAAAGAAACAGGACGAGGAGGGATGTGATTCTGCCTCTGAATCTTGTTTTACACCAGTTTTAAAATGTTTGTGGAGAGGTCCATACAACCTCTGTTCCAATCTTTTTTTAAATCTCCACTCAACTATTGCTGAAACCTCTTGTCCATTTTCCTCACAACAGTTACTCTAAACTAGAGCTTTAACAAATTGGTGGGTTCGGCATATTTAGTTTATAATTTGAACTCGAGTTTCAAAGCGAGGTGATAAACTTTGGAGAGAAGGTCACGAAGCCAAGCATCCAGATCTTGAGTTGGAAGATTGAAAATGAAAATGGTGGAAGATGGAGGGAAAGGGTCTGGGGGTTTTGGAGTTAGGCCCATACTTCTGGTAATCTAGAATAGGAATTATCGTTTTAAGCTATGTGATGATAAATCAAATGGTGCCTACAAGCTCACGAAACTGTGGCATGTTAAGGAAGATCATTAACCCACAAGCTCACAAGCATGTGGCATGTTAAGAAGATCATCATCGACTCAAACAGATAGGCAGAGGTTAAATTGTTTAAAAAGTGTGAACACCATAAATGCCCTTATGATTTTGGCTAGGGATGTGTTGATTAAACTGAAACCGACTGAACTGACCGAAACCGTCGGTTCCAGTCACCGAACCAAAGGCAATTGGTTGATTGCGGTTCGGCCAGCGGTTCAGAATAACGAGAACCGTCAGTTAACCGACAGAACCAAACCGCCTATACATAATTACATGGCAGCTTTTCATTAGTTATGGGTGGACCATCACATAGCACTGAAGAGATTTCAGTCATGCACGCTACCACTATGCTGTAATTGTGTTTGTGCTTCATTGCACATTTTATATACTATATAAGTAATACTCATCAATAAAGTCCAAAGTGACGTTGCGCTATCACCTGTCAATCCTGCTATATCGATTCCTATTCCTCTTTTCTCTTGAAAACAATGTTCCACATCGCCCAAACATCAAATTTTCACTCATTTACTCCTCTATAAGTAGAACTGACTTATTTGAACTTCTTCAAATGTATTGTGTACTCACTTATTTAATTGAGGATATTAAACACCTTTTAAATTTTAAAACAACTAAATTTTTTGCATATTATTATTTATTAGTTATAAATATTTGTAATGAGAATTAATTTTCTCATTTCCAGTAAAAAATATTTTGTTTTAATTAACGGTTTTTGATTTAACCAAAAAATCGATTCGATATCAGTGGTTTGAAACCGAACGAACCGATTGAAGGTCTGGTTCGACCTCGTTGAGTCCTCGCCGCTCGTGGACGAGGAGTTCATCGACACGATGTGGTTCTTCCCGGTCTCGATGACGTAGTCCTTTGTCAACGACGGAGATTTGTCAGGTCAGACGCTCTCCTCCTCGAATTTGGTATGGGTCGTTGGCGCCGACAGGCTCGCCACCTCTACCTTCGACTGATCTGATGCATAAAGTCAAGGTCTTGTTTAATTTCAACATCCCTCATATGTGAAAAAATGTGGTGGTTTTGAAGGAGTCGAAATTGAATCCGTATCACCCCCAATTTCCAACTGTTTGTTCTAGATCTAACAATATTTTAGGTTGATTCTATTCATCCATGGCTCTTGTGATATACAAAAGAGATAGAATAAACTAAGAATTTTGTATTAGATGCTTCCTGGGTTTGGCCTAAGATTGAATTTTTATTGATGTCTAAGATTTATGTCAATTGCTATGTGAGTTTGGGGTTGTTCTCTGTACTGAATTCAAGAAAAGTGTTTTATTTTAATTTGTGATTCATAAGGTTATCACTTTCTGAAAGAATTTATGTGGCAAGCAAAAAAATAAAAATCGATTAACTCATTAGGCAAAGCAGAGGCTAATATGAGGTTGTAGTTTTATGGGACAGGTGTCGAGTTTCTGAGGCCGGAGGTTGGGATCGAAGGCATAGGTTTGTGATGGTACGGTTGTGGGTATTAATTCGATATCATCCGCGAGGGGAGACATGTTCTAGAGGGGGTCAACGGTGGTTGGGCAGAGAAAATCCGGCAATTAGCTTGGTGCAGGATCGAGGGAAGAAGGATCTGGGAGGGGCTCTTCAGAGTTAGGGTAGGAAAATATTGGTGATTTGATTTTTGTGGATTTGGTTGGTTGATGGCTCAGTACTGAGAGGGATCAGGAGTTCTCTGGCATCGATGACTAGATTTATGTAAGCATATCGAACTAGGGGGTCTTGGTTTTCTTAAACTTCAATACGTTCTCGTGGTGTTCATTGGGCCATTTGGGGGTCCATATTGCACGAGGTTCTTGATTTGAGAAAAAGATTGGAGGCGATCATTTTATTTTGTAGGTTTATTTGGTATGGTGTTGAAGTAGAGGCTCATACGCACACAAATGTGAAAGGGAAATAAGCTCCAAGCATACATGAAGCATGAGAGGGAAAAATTGTGTGAATCCCGTATGGAATTGAAGTGAAATAAATCAAAGGGTTATATATAATGGAAATGGTCAAACCCAACTAATAAGCTTGAGCTTTTAGGTGTGGAGCCCGACCCAATATGTACAACCAGTTTTACATGGTATCAGAGGGGGTTGATTTAGGTCTGTGTTGGTGGGTTCCCCGTGCCTACGCCCCCCTGTGGACTCTGGCCCATATGCAGAAGTCCAGTTCTGCTATGGCCCACGTGTAGACAAGGCTACCCGTGAGGGGGAGTGTTGAAGTAGAGGCCCACACGTACACAAACGTGAAATGAAAATAAGCCACACGCGTACATGAAGCATGAGAGGGAAAAGTTGTGTAAATCCCACGTGGAAAAGAAGTGAAATAAATCAAAGATTTATATATAAAGGAAATAGTCAAACCCTACTAATAAGCTTGATCTTTTAGTTGTGGATCCCGACCAAATATGTACAATCCAGTTTTATAGTGTGTTAGAAGCTTGCTCTAAGTGTTTTCGGGGTGGTTGTTGTAACAGATTTGTGGAGAGTCTCAACCCATTCGAGGTAGAGGTCGCAAGTTTGCAAGAGGTATTTCGTTGCGTTATTAGTTATTATGCTCGTCGTTCTTGGGTGGTTCTTGTAATAGATATGCGGAGAGTCTCAACCTATTCGAGGTGGAGCCCGCGAGGTTGTAAGAGGCATGTCGTTGCACTATATTTTATTTGGTTCGTTATTCTTGTAATTTCATGGCTCATGAATTAGACATGTTTGATTTAACTAAAAGTAGCTGAGATCATGGTGAGAGGTTATCTCACCCCATCTAATACTTTAGTTGTCCGATGTAATGTCGGGTATGTTTACGTTATAACTTAATTATATGTTGCGTTTTTTTGAATAGAAAACTTTGAATTGTTAAATCCTTATTTAAAGAAAGGATTTAGTCCAAATCTACTCTAATTAAGTCCATATTGTAGTTACTGAGTCGACTCAATTTTCTCATGTAACTAAACAATACAATTAATATCTCAATCATAATTAGTTTTTAAAAGATATTAGAAAAATATTTTTCAAGGACTATGTATCAAGTATCAAGTATCAAGTAGTGAGGTATATATAGGATACTGTTTTAGGTTTTAGACGATGTAGGTGAAGTAGGTAGGTGGCTACTGCATGCATGAAGATCCGACATTCTCAGTACGTATCGATTGTAAAAAGATTGATTTAATTCTACCTTAACACCCATTTACCATTGCCATTAATTACTGCTCTTTGATTGATTTGATTTCTCACCCTGAACCGTGAAATCTGTCCGTACACGTGGTCAGTACCGAGTCCTGAGCTGGATCGATCACTCACTCGTTCAGTCTCTGACTGTGTTCAGTTCCTGATTGGACAGCTATTTCTAGATACAAGCAATCAAGGTGTTCCACTCCCATTGGTCGGGGTTTGACTGGTGGGGCCGACCCGATCAGAGAAACAGATCTAGACCCGTTGCGATCCTGACACGTCACCTGACCCGAGCTAGTCATGTGAGCGTGAGGCGCACGATAGCAAATGTGCTACGTAGAGCGAGGACAGGCACTGATCCAAACACAATCTCCTTTTCCTTGCTTCGGACAGTGACAGGGAGATGACGTCATTTTTGTAAGAGACTTGCCAAACTGTTTTGAATTACGTGCATAGCTCCGTCCCCCCCACGCCATCAATTCCCCTTTCTTCTTCTTTTTTTTTTTTTTTTCAAATTTAGCTCCAATTACTCTGTTCACGATAACACCAACGTAACAAAATTTAAAGATTTTTTAATTATCGAAAAAATATTTTAAGAAAAATAGTAGAAACACCTTCCAGTGTTATTACTCTGTTGCAAGAGGTTGATGTGTAGTTTGTTAACGACACAAATGTACGATAAACTTAAATTTTTAGACAAAATGTGTATATTTATACAAAAATGACAAAAATATCGTAAAATTAAAAATTATTTTTTAAATAAAATAAAATTATTTTTTTAGAAAAATGTATTATACTAAAATTTGTACAACCAAATTTTGTAATCTAACCATTTGTAAGTTAAAGATTATATATATATATTTAATTTGAATAGGTTTTTTTTAATTTTTTGTAGGATACGATATGTTCTTGTCATTTTTCTTATATTTTATTTATAACCTATACCCAAACACGGACAAGAAGCCACTCCTTTTTTCTTTCAAAAGTCACTCATATCTTTTTATATGTGATGCATTTTAGCGGAAACCAAAAGTTACTTAAAAATCGTGAGAACCAACCGGGGCGACATGTGATGTGGGGACGAATTTTTTTCTATGACCTAGAGGGAAAAATATTACCAAACAGATAAATGATATAATGAGAAAAAAATTTCTCTGCCATGTCAGCGTGTCAGTCAACGCAATGCACGGTTTGCACTCCTTACGGTTTGCACGGTTCACATGCACCCTAGCGGTTCGCACCAGATTACTACCCTTTCCTATACTGTTACTTTCCCCCCCAAAAAAATTTAACCTAACACCATTTCCCCGTAAATCACTTAATGGAGTGGATGTTTGTCTTCATAGAAAGAATTCAAACTCTTTTAACTTGCATATATTAATTACAAAGGAAAAGTTGGAACATGAAAAAGAAGGTTTTTATAGTATGGGAACAAAAAGGGAATAGAAAAGGGCCTTAACTGTTATCTTTTTATGAGAATGTTAATGTGGTCAACTCTTGGGCTTGTGATGATCATTGCTTCTTCTATTGTGTGTAATTTGTTATGAAAACATTGTCCCTTACCTTTCATAGGTTACTTCATTATGTGCATATATTGATGCAAAGCCACCTAGACCTAGCTATATCATGACTTTGGCTTCAATCCATCACCCCATGTGATTTGAATGATCAAGTAATGTGGTTTCATGAATATATGCAAACCAAACCTCACAAATGGGTTTGTGTAGGGCCAAAATTCTAAATATATGTTCTTTCTTTGATGTATATATATATGGCAATATATAATGGGTATTTTTTTGCTTTCTTTGTCCATATTTAATTTGATTAATATTATGAGTCATGGGTTCACCACCTTGCCATGTAGGGTACTCCTACTTGCACATGTTATATATGAGAGTTGGGCAACTCTATAAGGAGAAAACTAACCACCTATTCTACATTAATATCACATATACATATTATTACATACAATTTCAACGGTTGAGTGTTTTATTTATAATTACATTCTTTCAAAACCGAGTTCAATAATATTAAAAAATCATACAATACACGATCAATTGAAAATTTTATATAAGTATTCACAAAATTTTCAATCTCTAACAACAGAAGAAGTAATTTTAAGATATATATATACTCTTTTAAATCAAATAAACATGTTGAATCAAAATTAAGGTATAAACTTAAGTTTATTTTAAGTGAAGTCAAATAGGGTGTTGTAAATGAAATGTATATATTATTAAAGGGCATTTAAAAGGTTATATTTTTCTAAAATGATCAGAAGGCGTAGAAAATTGCTTTAAAATAACAAATTGAACTTTGATTAAATATTAAAAGCAACTATATATGTATGAGGAGGAGGTATTTTCAGTGTTGGCCAGCTAGACAGATATGAGGACGAATCGAACAAAAGAAGGCAGCACCACTATAAATGTCTGCTCTGGTTCACATACTAATAATAATCGTCTTTAATGGCTGGGGTCACTGTTGTTGTTGTTTGGTTCCCAAGAAAAATTGTTCAACCCACAGTACATCTATAGAAATTTTATTGGGTCGACATCTAAAAAATGTTAATTTGTGCTCCACCAACCACATCTCACAATCGCAAACAATTCACATGTCTACGAGCTACCCCATTCCCTAATTAACTACATCCATATATTAGCTACGTACAATTTTCCCTTTGGATCAAAACCAGTATTAGTTAAATACTTATGCTCATGGTGAACATAAATTTGCGTCCACGTAATTGAATTCTGATGATAACGGTTAGACAATATGTCAAGAACAATATTAAGATAATATTCTTAACAACTTGTCAGCAAACAAATATCGGACAAATATAATATAAAAAGAAAAGAGCAAATAACGACACACAAGATTGGTAACTCAGTTCGGTGCAACTCACCTACGTCTAGGGGTGCTTTGCCAATGGAAATATTTCACTATAATTGAACTAGTCAAAACATATAAGTATCGGTGATTATCACACAAACCACTACTTTATGCTATTCTTCCTAATCCAAATCTATTTCAGGGACTCCTCCTGAATCCAAGCCTCCAACTTGATTTCACTCTACGAGCCTCGTAGTGCCCGTATGTTTACAGGTCGCTATTAAGCTCTTGTGCGTGAACCTTCAATCACGCCTTCACATAAAAACCTCAATCACTCACACTTGATCTTCCGATTCTGGTAGTGATACACAATCGTCCTTCGGGGAACATACAACCTCTCAGCCCGTCAGTCCTGCACGTCTAAGAGCTTTGTGTATTTACCGAAGAAACTACAAGGAGTCGCGCTCACTGCTATGGGTGGAGCCTAAACTTTTATAACAGCTGCAAAATTAATTCTGGAACGCATTAGGGTTACCATAATTCTAGTCGATTTAGGTTTCCCAATTCCTTAACGCCGATATCTTTTCAGAGTCTCTATCACGACAGGAAACTTTCCAGAATCATGACTCAAACAAGATTTACCAAAAGCCTTGTACACAGCTGGATCTTTCCAATCGCAATAAGTCTCCTAACTAAGGAAACTTTCCAATGCTGCGATCCACAAATGTCACGAAAGATGTTGAGACTAGCTGGTTGACATCTTTCCTGACTAGATGTTCGACATCTTTCGTATTGCCTAAAAACAAAACCAATAACAAACGTAACAACAATCTCCCTCTTTGGCTATTTTTAGGCAAGCAATTCACTTCAGATTTTATCTTCATATGCCTTTCGTTTGCTTGCATCTAGTCTTGCGTTGCATCTAGTCGCACTTCACTTCAGACTTCATCTTCATATGCCTTTCGTTTGCTTGCATCTAGTCTCTTGCGCAGTTCACTCCCCCTGCTTGCCTCAAAAAGTAGCCATCAACAACTCTTCCTGAGCCACAAGAACAGAATAACCGAGGGGAAAGAGTCATTGGTCGAACTGCCGGTCAGTTGGGATTGATTATGTCGTTACAGAGGGGGTACCCACCTATAACTCCCCCTCAGACTGTTGCTTTATCATAAGTCCATAGAACACAGCCCAAGTGACGACCTCAAGCTTTCAAAACGATTCACATTCAAGGCCTTTGTGAATATATCAGCAAGTTGCTTGTCGGTGTGAAGATATTCAAGAATAATTTTCTTATTCTCAACCAACTCACGAATAAAATGATGTCGAAAATCGATGTGTTTGGTTTTACTATGCTGGACCGGATTCTTGGAGATGTTGATAGCGCTCACATTGTCACAATATAATGTCATAACTTCCTGCTTGACATTATACTCGACCAACATCTGCTTCATCCACAAAAGTTGTGTACAACTGCTTCCCGCAACTATGTACTTTGATTCAGCAGTGGATAGAGCGACACAGTTCTACTTTTTACCGAACCATGATATAAGATTATTATCTAGGTAGAAACAACCTCCGGACGTGCTTTTCCTATCAGTAGTGCTACCTGCCCAATCTGCATCACAGTATCCAACAAGGGTGGAGGACGTATCGAAAATGTATAGAAGACCTAGATCAGTAGTGCCAGTGATATACCTGATTATTCTTTTGGCCTGAGTTAAGTGACTTACTTTAGGGTTTGCTTGGAATCGAGCACATACTCTTACAACATAGGTTGTATCAGGTCGACTTGTAGTGAGGTAGAGGAGACTACCAATAATGCTTATATACATGCTCTGGTCGACAGTTTCCCCAGAGTCGTCCTTTGTGAGTTTGACATGTGTAGCGACGGGGGTTCGCTTGTGAGAGGCTTTTTCCAATCCAAATTTTTTCACTATGTTGTTTGCGTACTTGCTTTGAGAGATGAAAATATTGTCGTCCATCTGCTTGATTTGAAACCCCAGGAAAAAAAACTAAGTTCTCCGACCATGCTCATTTCAAACTCTGATTGCATTTGTTGAACAAAATGTTCCACCATTTTTCTTGACATTCCGCCGAAGACAATGTCATCGACATATATTTGGGCAATCATCAGTTTTCCATCCTCATTCTTTATGAACAGGGTTTTGTCAACTCCCCCTCTAGTATAGCCACTCTTGATTAGAAAGCTCGTCAATCGCTCATACCATGCTCTAGGTGTTTGCTTCAATTCATAGAGTGCTTTTCTCAATTTATAAACATGTTCGGGAGAATGTGGGTCTATAAATACCTTTGGATGTGCAACATAGACTTCTTCATTGAGATATTCGTTTATGAATGCGCTCTTTACGTCCATTTGGAACAACTTGATTTTATAATGGCATGTGATCCCTAGTAGAAGTGTTATTGCTTCAAGTCTAGCCACTGGTGCGAATGTCTCATCAAAGTCCATGCCTTCGATTTGTGTATATTCTTGAGCGACCAACCTTGCTTTGTTGCGCGTGACGTTTCCATGCTCACCCGACTTGTTTTTGAAAATCCATTTTGTATCGATGATATTGACATTCTCTGGTCTAGGCACCAGTTCCCAGACCTGATTCTTCTCAAATTGGACGATCTCTTCTTGCATGACATTAGCCCAGTATTCATCTTCGATGGCTTCGTTAACATTCTTTGGTTCGATCATCGAAACAAAGCATACATTGCCTATCATATCCCTGTAGTTGATGGGAGCTTTAGGACGAGTACACATACCTTCATCAATAGGACGAGTACACATACCTTCATCAATATCTCCAATTATTCCAGATGCTAGGTGATTTGCCTGAAACCTTCTAGATGGGTTTTTGTGTCCGGTTACAGGAGCTTCTTCTTCATTTCTAATGATGTCGTCAACATTTTTCTTGACATCTGGGCTCTCAGGTTCGTTAGCAACATTATTCCTAACATCTTTAGGAACAAACTTCGGGAGTATTTCGTCTTCTTCAGGAACATTTGGCTGGACATCTAACCATTCATCATTGACCACCACGCTAATTGATTCCATCACTGTCTTGGTGCGTTCGTTGTAAACTCGATATGCCCGACTATTCCTTGAGTATCCAAGAAATATGCCTTCATCGCTCTTTGGATCAAACTTTTATCGCGGTTCCCTGTCAACTAAGATATAACACACTGACCTAAAAATGTGGAAGTACTTTATATTTGGTTTTCTTCCCCTCTAGAGTTCATAGTGAGTGACAGACATATCTGGACGTAGTGTTACTCGATTGTGAATGTGACAAGCGGTATTAAGTGCCTCTGCCCAAAAATGAGTAGGAATGTTTTGAGCCAATATCATAACTCGAGCCATTTCTTGCAATGTTCGGTTCTTGCGCTCGACGATCCCATTTTGTTGAGGAGTGATTGGAGCAGAGAACTCATGAAATATGCCTTCTGAGTTGCAATAGTCTGCAAATTTGCTATTTTCAAACTCTCTCCCATGATCACTACGTAGGCGGACTATTTTCCCGATTTGGTCCCCCTTTTTCTCGTCGAACTTGAAAATAGATTTTTGAAAATAGAAAAAGTGTCAGATTTCTCTCGAGAAAAATCAACACATGTGTACCTTGAAAAGTCATCAACGCAAACGAACACATCGTTTTCCTCCCTAGACTCTCAACCTGCATAGGTCCCATGAGATCGACATGTAGTAGTTCTAGGACCCGTGAGGTAGTAATATGTTGCACCTTCTTGTGCGACATCTTTGTTTGTTTTTCTATTTGACATTTTCCACAAAGTTTTTCCTTCCACAATTTTCAAGTTTGATACTCCAACGATGGCTTGTTTACAGATGGCCTTTTGCATGCTTCGGAGGTTTAGATGACCGAGTTTTCGGTGCCATAATTTGGTCTCTTCTGCCTTGGTAATTAAGCACTTAGAACCCTTGTTGCTTATGTCAGAGGTCCAGAGATAACAGTTATCTTGTGACCTTATCCCTTGCATTACGACATCTTGTTCGACATTCTTCACCGAACATTCTTCACGAGTGAATTTAACATGAAGATCCAGATCGCACAGTTGGCTGATATTGATGAGATTTGCGTTGAGTCCCCCGACTAGCAAAGCTTCTGTCAAACAAGATGCTCTAGTACACTTGAGCTTTCCTTTGCCAATGACACGAGCTTTTACCCCATCACCAAAAGTTACATGACATTGAGTCGAGTGACCTCTTGTTTTAGCTCGATGATAGAGTTACATTACTACCTTTATCAGGATGATCGAGTTTGCTGGATGAAGTGGAAGCGGTGAATGCCACAAAGTTGCTTATCTATTCTATTTCACTGTCATCAGACTCCTCATCGGACACTGTAACAATATAGCCCTTTTTCTGTTTCTTTATGTAGTTAGGACATTCCTTTTGGTAGTGTCCGAACCCTTCACATTCATGGCATTGAAACTTTTTGTTGTCACTGTTCCCTTCACCAGCTTTATTGTCTCTGTCGAAGTTTCAACTTCGTTGAGCTTTCTGTGGAGCATTGTTCTTGACATATGCTGGAACATTCTTCCAGTCATTTGTTGTGACATTTTTCCCAGACATCATGTTGAACCACTTCATTACATGGTTATAGTTCTTTGCTAGCAAAGCTATGGTAGCGTCAATTTCATCATCCTGGTCTAAATGCTCTTGCTCAATATGCTTGGGCATGGAGCTATTGAAAGCCACTCCTTTATTTTTCTGTCCAATGCTTGGTAGAGACAACTCATAGATCATTAGAGATCCCATCATCAAAGGGAAGGGTCTTGAGATCGTGAACTTCTTCAATGACCATTATCTTCATCTTAAACCTTGAATTCAAGGCTCTTAGGGTTTTCTCACTAGTTTCTCATCTGTCATTGGTTCACCCAAAGAGTAAGATTCGTTGGCAAGGTCTCAAATTCGCACATTGAATTCAGCCACAGTTTCTTCTTCCTTCATGACAAGTGCCTCAAACTTCGTTGTTAAGTACTGAAGCTTTTGTTCACGTACCTTTGTGGTTCCTTCATATGCAACAGACAGAATGTCCCATGCTCCTTTGGCAGTAGTGCAGGTGTTGATCAATCTGAACACGTTTCCGTCCGTACTATTAAAAATAGCATTGAGGGCTCGGGAATTTCCTAGAGCTACTTCTTCATTAGAGTCGGACCACTCTGACTCAGGTTTGAGATTTGTGAAATTTCCCTCAACATCTTGATAGCACGGGGCGCTCCAGCCATTTATATCAGCTTTCCAGGTCTTGTTGTTGATGGATTTCAATAAGGCGCTCATACGAGCTTTCCAATATCCGTAGTTACTCCCATCCAGAATCAGTGGACGGTTAACTGATCCTCCTTCTCTAGCGTTGTCCATGTTTGTCAATTAGAATTTGTCTCCCAAGATCTCACCTAAAGCTGTAGGTGCCTACTCTGATACCAATTGAAATTTTGATTATGACAGTTAGACAAGATGTCAAGAACAATGTCGAGAACAATGTTAAGAAAATGTTCTTAACAACTTATCAGCAAACAAATTTCGGACAAATATAATATAAAGAGTAAAGAGCAAATAGTGACACACAAGATGGGTAACCCAGTTCGGTGCAACTCACCTACGTCTAGGGGCGCTTTGCCAGTGGAAAGATTTCACTATAATGGAACTAGTCAAAACATACAAGTATCGGTGATTATCACACAAACCACTACTTTATGCTACTCTTCCTAGTGCAAATCTATCTCAGGGACTCCCCCTGAATCCAAGCCTCCAACTTCATTCCACTCTACGAGCCTCGTACTGCCCGGATGTTTACAGGTCGCTGTTAAGCTCTTGTGCGTGAGGCTTCAATCACGCCTTCACAAAAAATCCTCAATCACTCACACTTGATCTTCCGATTCTGGTAGCGATGCACAATCGTCCTTCGAGGAACACATAACCTCTCAGCTAGCCCAGTCCTGCACGTCTAAGAGCTTTGTGTATTTATCGAAAAAACTAAAAGGAGTCGCGCTCACTGCTAAGGGTGGAGCCTAATTTTTTATAGCAGCTGTAAAATTAGTTCTGGAATGCATTATGGTTACCATAATCCTAGTCGATTTAGGTTTCCCAAATCCTTAACGTCGATCTCTTTTCAGAGTCTCTATCACGGCAGGAAACTTTCTAGAATCATTACTCCAACAAGACTTACCAAAAGCCTTGTACACAGCTGGATCTTTCCAATCGCAATAAGTCTCCTAACTAAGGAAATTTTTCAATGATGCGATCCACAAATGTCACGAAAGATGTTGAGACTAATTGCTTGACTTCTTTCCTGACTAGATATTCGACATCTTTCGTATTGCCTAAAAATAAAGCCAATAACAAACGTAACAACAATAGTTATTATTTGTTTTCTGATACGATATGTTTTAACTTGTAAGAGTCCCATGTTGTTGATAAACAAGTACCCGAAAAATGAAATGTTCTCGTGTCAAGAAGATAGTACACACCTGATGCATGCAATTTGCGTTAAGTAGTTAGTAATCCTCCCAATGCATACAAATTGCATATGTTGGCTAGGAAGTCGTTTTTTCGATGGATTTCTGTCAACGGTCAACGAGATTGTGATCCCAACATATAATAGCATATATGTCAGGCTAGGGTGGTCAATCCGCAATATATATCCAATCAATGTCAACTCCACTTTCCAGGCCGACGTAAGCATACTTATGTGTCGGGTATCTTGATCAATGGTCAATGAGAAGAAGTCAATGGTCAATGACTTCAATCCTGCATTGAATTACATGCGTCGGTGCTTTAATCACACCTGGCATACGCATTAAATGATATGTGTCGTCCACCAATGTGCAACGGTCAAATCATTGACCACAAACATGCAAGATATTGACCATCAACAGTCAATGGACTATGCGTGCAGCCAGATGAACAATCCACTCATTGCATGATTATACGTCGGGTGTATTATTTACCTAGTTGAAGCATACACCCTTCTATTTGTGTGTTGGCTTTGTGCATAACCTAGACCTGACACGCCTACCAACCCAACGTATAATGCCTCTTATCTTTGTGTCATGTAATTTACGTATACTGTCTACATTTATCGGGTGCACTAACTAATTACATGCATCCCAACACATTTTTTCGCCGAGTCTTCACACCTAACGCAGTTAAGGAATCATGCCGATGCAAGGTGTGTAGGGTGATAGTTGAAAGTAATTGAATTCCTAACTTTTATTCATCTATTAAAGTGTATTTATACATATTATGTAAAAAATGTTCAAAAATAATAACATAAAATATATTCACATAAATTCTTATTTTGACTTTATCTATCACCCCTTGCAGTCAGAATGGGAGGTTCCCGAACGTTAAAACTGAAACGAAAATCATCAAATGGTACTCGTGGAATTTCCTTGGTGAAAATTTCTGCAATTTGGAAGCGAGATAGAACATGTAACACGCGGACTTGTCCTCGAGCAACCTTTTCACAAACAAAGTGAATGCCTAACTCAATGTGCTTGGTCTTTTGATGTTGAACAAGATTGCCGGACAAGTAAATAGCGTTGACACTGTCACAGTAAACCAAAGTAGCCCGAGAGATAGGACGATGGAGTTCCAGCAGAAGATTTTGGAGCCATCTGGACTTGGAGACCACATTGGAAACTCTACTGTATTGCTACGTTTAGTGTTGACATAATTTTTTAGTGCAAAAGTAAGAAGTCATTGCAACATGCTGCACGACATTTGGTGCGACTGCATATACTCCAGACTAGGAAAGGTATGGAAGCTTTCCTATTTTGAGTCGCTGAAGCGTGGAGCGCTAGAAAAACGACGTCACGACAAGATCAGGCAACTGAAACTTGCAGCGCAAGAAGAAATGACGTCACGACAGTTTAGGCAACTTTCAGCTATCAAGAACACGTCAGCAAAGGCGGCAACGCCAACTGTCAGCTTGCCTAAATTGGTAGGAAGTCTGAGACTTCCTATTCCTAATCTGAGACAGATTAGGAATATGAGGTTGCTATAAAAAGCTTGTGCTTCCCCATTAGCAACCTGTCCGTTCTCTTTCTTTGTGCTAAATTTCTCAGAGCTCTTAACCGTGCAACATAGGCGTGTTGAGAGGCTGATTGGTTTGCTAGAACGGTGTGCTTCGATTAAACATCAATTCACAAAGATTGAGTGTTTGATCGATTAGGGTTCTTGTGTTCGTGATTGAAGATTCACAAATTTTTCAAGAAGACTGCAACACCGAGCATAGGCTTGCTCGAAGGGTGGACTCGAGGAGGACTTGAAGACAGGGGGAGTAAGACCCTGGTCTAGGTACGAGAGCTAGTAGTTAAAGTAACTTAAGTCAATAGCTTGTGTGATAGCTAGTTGATACTTTAAGTTGTACTCTTAACAACATTATAGTAAAGTATCTTTCCACTGGCCGAGGGCCCCCAGATGTAGGTGACGTTGCACCGAACTGGGTAATCATCTCTTGTGTCATTATTATTGCTTGTTTATGGTTTAAACTATTGTATGTGTTTAGGCAAATTGTCGACACAATAGTTACGACTTTGTGTCCGACTTCTTGGCTCTGCTACATATCAGAATTTCAATTGGTATCAGAGGAGGCACCTTATCTCTTAGGTGATTTCCTGCAAAGATTCTGAGTTGCTAATATGGATTCAAAGGAAGGAGGATCTGTCAATCTGCCACCAATGCTCGACGGAACTAACTATGGGTACTGGAAAGCACGGATGTGTGACTTCATGAAGTCTCTCGACAGCAAAACCTGGAAGGCTGTTATCAATGGGTGGGAGGAACCTCATTATGCTGATACTCAAGGAAATCGAACTAGCATTAAACCGGAAAAGGAGTGGAGCGCAGATGAAGACGAAGCCGCCCTAGGTAATTCTCGAGCACTCAATGCCATATTTAATGGAGTAGACAAAAACGTCTTTCGGCTTATCAGCACATGCACAAGTGCCAAAATCGCTTGGGACACTTTTGTTGTTGCTTACGAAGGAACCTTTAAATTCCGAGAACAAAAGCTCCAGTATACATATCAGGGATCTAGCCAATGAGTCCTACACACTTGGCAAACTATGACCGATGAAGATCTAGTCAGAAAAACGCTGAGAGCTCTAAGTACCAGATTCAAGATGAAGATCACAGCCATAGAAGAACTTCATGACCTTAAAACACTGAAATTGGATGAGCTTATGGGTTCTCTCATGATCTTCGACCTTTCTCTTCCGTCAATAGAGAAAAAGCATAAAGGCGTAGCCTTCAAAAATCCCACCCAAAGACAGAAGCAATGGGTGGGTTCTATTTCAGACAATGAAATTGATGATACAATCGCTATGCTGGCCAAAAACTACGATATAGTTATGAAAAGATTCAACCAGATGGCAGGGAAGAATATCACTCGTGAAGTTAGAGACAAGTCACATCACAAGTTCCAGAAGTTTGAGAGCCCCAACAAAGATGTTAGACGTGGTGAGCGACCAGGAAAGGAAAAAGGGGTCCAATGCTTCAAATGTCAGGGGTATGGGCACATACAGAAGGAATGCCCTAACTATTTGAAGAAACAAAAGAAGGGATTCAATGCCTCTCTAACTGACGATGAAGAAGACAAAGACAGTGACTCTGAGCACACAGGTAACTATGTTGCTTTCACTGTCTCCACGACCACAATGGATCAACCTTCCGAGACCTCAAAGAAGTATGAATCTGATGATGAGTTATCCGATGAAACTCTCAACAACGAATACAACGAATGGTATGTCAAGTGGCTTGAAGACTCCCAGGTAATCGAAAAACAGAATGCTCTCATTCTCTCCCTTAATGAAGACAAATCAAGACATCTCGAAACTATTGTTGATCTCAAGAAGAAAGTGGCTCGTTTAAACAGCGAGTTAGACCAAGTAACTAAGTCTGTGAAAATGATGAATCCAAGTACTGACACTCTAGATCAAATTCTCTCGATCGGAAAGCCAGCTAAAAACATGGAAGACCTTGGATACTCGAAAAGAGGTTCATCATCTCACACCGTCTTTGTTCCTCAGAAGGCTTTCATCCACATGCCCCGTCAGATGCCTCAGACCTTCGCAACTGATCAGGCGAGCAGGAAGCCTCATACCCTGGTTCCTCACGGACCAAAGAGCAAAAGACATAACTGGATATGTCACTACTGTGGTCGAAGAGGTCACATCCAACCTTTCTGCTATCGTCTATATGGAAGGAGCTTCGTCAAACAAAGGATCACCATCAAGAAAGCCCAACCTCGAAAGGAATGACGAGTCAATGAGGTAAATTATCGAGCGAATATCGCATACACTTCTCTAAAAGCTTCAACTAGCAATGATTAATACTTTGATAGTGGCTCATCCCGACATATGACTGGCAATAGCTCGTTTTTGGTCATTTTAATACCATGTACAAATAGCTTTGTCACTTTCGGTGATGGCGTAAAAGCTATAGTTCTTGGAAAGGGAAAGCTTAATCTTCCTAACTCACCTTGTTTAAAAGAGGCTCTATTGGTAGAAGGTCTTACAGCCAACCTCATCAGCATCAGTCAAATATGTGATCTAGACCTAGATGTCAACTTCACTCGTGACAAGTGTATTGTCAAAGACGAACACCAGAAGGAAATCATGACAGGTTTCAGGTCTCTTGATAACTGTTATCTATAGTCTCCAACAGTCACAACCGTGTCAACCAAGTGCCTTCTTTCCAAAACTTAAAAGATAAAGCTATGGCATCAAAAGCTTGGTCACAACAATTTGAGAAGCATGCAGAAGATTCTCTCTGAAAGGCGATCATTGGAGTTCCCAACCTAAAAATTGTTGAAAGGAAAATTTGTGGAGAATGCCAGATTGGCAAGCAAGTTAAGACGTCACACGAGAAGGAACAACATCTTACTACTTCTCGTGTTCTAGAACTTCTACACGCTGACCTTATGGACCTATGCAAGTTGAGAGTTTAGGAGGAAAGAAGTATATATTTGTATGTGTTGACGACTTCTCAAGGTACACCTGGGTTGATTTTATTAGAGAAAAGTCAGACACTTTCTCAATTTTTGAAGCCCTATGTCGGAAAGTTCAACGAGAAAAAGGAGAAACCATTGGCAAAGTCGTCCGACTCAGAAATGATCATGGAAATGAGTTTGAAAACATCAGCTTTGTAAACTTCTATGATGCTGAAGGAATAGCTCATGAATTCTCTGCTCCTTTCACTCCCTAACAGAACGGGATCGTGAAAAGAAAAAATCGTACTCTTCAAGAGATGGCATAGTCATGATGCTAGCAAAAAACATCCCGCAGCACTTCTGGGCTGAGGCTCTGAATACGGCTTTCCATATTCATAATAGAGTTACCCTTCGTCCTGAAACCTCGCTCACTCTTTATGAAATATGGAGGGGGAGGAAGCCTAATGTCAAATACTTCCATGTCTTTGGATCGATATGCTACATTCTCGCAGATAGGGAACCTCGACGCAAACTTGATCCCAAGAGCAACGAAGGCATTTTTCTTGGGTACTCCAGAACCAGTCGTGTCTTTCGGGTATTCAACAAATGCACCCGGTATATTATGGAATCCATCAATATTGTTATTGATGATAATCGTGAGCAACCTAGCGACGATGAGGAAGAAGTGTCAAATCGCTTAGATGAAGTCATGCCAGAAGTCAGTAACGAAGATCGTGACGAAGAATTTGTAGACGAAAGTAACATCATCTCTGACAAAGAGGCATCCCCCATCACAGAATAGAGAGCTCCGTCCAAAAGAATTCAGAAGAATCACTCAACCCAGGATGTAATAGGTGATATCAATGAAGGAGTATGGACTCGACAGAAGGCACCTATAAATTACAAGGAGATGATAGGAAATATCTGCTTTGTCTCAAAAGTTGAACCAAAGAATATACAAGAAGCCATCAACGATGAATACTGGGTGTGCACCATGCAAGAAGAATTGGTACAATTTGCAAGGAATGAAGTTTGGGAACTAGTACCTAAGCCAGACAATGTCAATGTTATCGGAACAAAGTGGATATTCAAAAACAAGTCTGACGAGCAAGGAAATATCACTCGAAACAAGGCAAGACTTGTGGCGCAGGGGTATACTCAAGTAGAAGGAGTGGATTTCGAAGAAACTTTTGCTCCAGTTGCCAGACTTGAAGCTATCCTACTTCTTCTGGGCATAGCATGTCATCTGCGTTTCAAACTCTATCAGATGGATGTAAAGAGTGCTTTTCTCAATGGATATCTAAACGAAGAAGTCTATGTTGCTCAACCAAAAGGGTTTGAAGATCATGATTCTCCTCATCATGTCTACAAACTGAAGAATGCTCTCTACGGCCTTAAACAAGCACCACAAGCATGGTATGAACGTCTTACTCAATTTCTAGTACAGAATGACTATATTCGAGGGGGAGTAGACAAAACTCTCTTCGTGAAAAAGGAAGGAAGTAACATCATGATTGCCCAAATATATGTTGATGATATAGTATTTGGAGGAATGTCAGACAGGATGGGGGAACGTTTCATACAACATATACAGTCTGAATTTGAGATGAGTATGGTTGGAAAGCTAACATACTTCCTAGGCTTCCAGATCAAACGGATGAAGGATGGAATCTTTATCTCCCAAAGAAAATATGCAAAGAATATTGTGAAGAAATTCGGGTTGGAAAAGGCTTCACACAAGAGAACCCCCATTGCCATTCATATTAAATGCACAAAGGATGATCTTGGAGAACCAGTTGATCAAAGCCTATATCGAAGCATTATTGGAAGTCTTCTCTACCTCACAGCGAGTCGACCTGACATTGCTTTCTTAGTGGGAGTCTGTGTTCGGTATCAAGCCAATCAAAAAGCTAGTCACTTAACTCTCGCCAAGAGAATAATAAGGTACATCTCAGTAACCTCTGAATTGGGTTTGCTATATTCGTTTGATACCTCTTTTACTCTTGTTGGATACTATGATGCTGATTGGGCGGGAAACACCCCAGATAGAAGAAGTACCTCTGGAGGTTGTTTCTATCTTGGGAATAACCTTGTGTCTTGGTTCAGCAAATAGCAAAATTGTATTGCTCTGTCTACAGCTGAGTCCGAGTATATTGCAGCTGGAAGTAGTTGTACTCAGCTACTATGGATGAAACAGATGTTGGCAGAGTATGGAGTCAAACAAGAAGTCATGAATTTGTTCTGTGACAACATCAGTGCAATCAACATCTCAAAAAACCCGGTTCAACACAGCAAAACCAAGCACATTGATATCAGACATCATTTTATTCGTGAGCTTGTAGAAGACAAGAAGATAAAGCTCAAATAACTCCATACTGAGAAACAAATCGCTGTCACTTGTTGCGAGAATCCATCTATTCCTCCAAAATCAACGCCTGAAACAAAGAAGTCTCCGGTAGGCGAAGCCATGCATGTAGCAGATAGTCCCCTTGTCTCTCCTGACAGTAGTACAGAGCTGAATGAAGAAACATAAGTCATTCCAGAAGCCCCCCAACCTCTAGTAGATCTTGAGAACAACGAGGAAGAAGACAAAACCAAGATGACTGTGGAAGAAGAAGCTCCAAGGGAGAGCAGAACGCCTTTGAAAAATTCTGTGCCTGAAGGGCAGAAGAAGAAAAAACAACTAAAGAGAACTCTGATTGATGAAGAGGAAGAACCTCCAGTTTAGAAAAGGCAGACCCGAAAAGAAAAGATATGGAGAAAGGAGGAGCATCAGCTCCTAAACCAGTAAGGAAGTTAAGAAATAAGTCATCTACACCAGTGACAACTCCTGCTCCAGAGGAAGAAGACTCAGAAGAAGAAGAGGAAGCTCGGGCCTTACCCCCACAGGTTAAGAAGTCTATAGGAGGTCTAAAACTCCCCAAAAACATACCAAAAGCCTCGATTGATAATGTCTCCTTTCACTCAGTAGACAATGCAGTCAAATGACAGTACGTGTATCAACGCAATATATACCCAGAGATGGAGCTCTCCGCTGAAGCTCAAGGGATGGACGCAGTCGTGGAACCTCTCCGCTGCTCAGGCCTAACCAAAACGGTCATTAACATCGGTCCTTTCTATTCCTCTTTAGTCAAGGAGTTCATTGTAAACTTATCTAGTGAGTTTGATGACCTGGAGGACCCAGAGTACATGAAGGTTTTCGGCTGAGGTGAGTGCTTTGATGTAACTGCCTCCACTATCAATGCATATCTGGGCAGGACTGCTCCAGAAGTCACTCCAGAAGTTCCTCACCTGAACAAGATTACTTTTGAAATCACTGGAGGCAGAAAGAAGGTTTGGCCCGTCAAGAATACCATTGCGGCTGCAGAACTCACTGCAAAATACTCCATTCTATATCGCATTGGTTTGGCAAATTGGGCGCCCTCTACTCATGGGTCGAGCATCAAAACAGAGCTAGCAAGACTAATCTACCAAATAGGTACCCAATCTCCTCTTGACTTTGGTACATTTGTTATTGAGCACATTGTCAAGCATGTCAAGTCATGTGCCATCAAATTACCTATTGGATTTCCTTCATTGATCACTGATATACTTTTCCAACAATGTCCTCACATTGTTCGAGAAGCTGATGCTCTTGGAAAGAAGCCTCTGCCGCTTACTATAAGTCCCAAACATTTTGAGGGCAAACATGTGAGAGATCTCGCTCCTCCCTTGGCCAAGACATCAGAGACTGGTACCAGCTCACGCCCTTCCGGACCTCTGGGCACCATGGTAGAAGACGAACTGGTCGAGGTGATCAATGACTTGGAAAAGACTATTGTTGCTCTGACGACCCGGAAGAACGCTTGTGAAGCCCTCCTACATAATCTGCGTACCACTCCTGCTGAAGACACTACATCTGACCAAAAAGCCGACGATTCCGCTTCTTCTTAAAGAAAAATTTCATTTGCTTGCTACTATTACTAGTTCTTGTTAAACTTCTAAATCCTCGGGGTATGTCCGAATTAACTTTTAAACTCTGTTACTGTTTGGATGTTTGCCCCCTTGTTGGGGTTGGTATTTGCTCATGTTTTGAGCTGGTTCATATTCTGTTTAAACTTTGCTATTATATGTCGATTGCCTTTGGCAATTTTGTTAGCCAACCAGGGGGAGATAAAGCTAAAGTTGATATAAAGCTATGGAAAAAGTCGTACGCAAGAGGCCACGAAAGATGCCCAAAAAGAAGTTGCTGACATGATGATGTGCTCTGAATAATGAGGATACTGCTGATATCGAATCGAAATGTGTTTGCCTAAAAAATTGCCAAATGGGAAGATTGTTGCTACGTTTAGTGTTGGCATAATTTTTTAACGCAAAAGTAAGAAGTCATTGCAACATGCTGCACGACATTTGGTGCGACTGCATATACTCCAGATTAGGAAAGGTATGGAAGCTTTCCTATTTTGAGTCGCTGAAGCGTGGAGCGCAATAAAAACGACGTCACGACAAAATCAGGCAACTGAAACTTGCAGCGCTAGAAGAAATGACGTCACAACGAGTTTAGGCAACTTTCAGCTATCAACAACACGTCAGCAAAGGCGGCAACGCCAACTATCAGCTTGCCTAAATTGGTAGAAAGTCTGAGACTTCCTATTCCTAATCCGAGACAGATTAGGAATGTGAGGTTGCTATAAAAAGCTTGTGCTTCCCCATTAGCAACCTGTCCGTTCTTTTTCTTTGTGCTAAATTTCTCAGAGCTCTTAACCGTGCAACATAGGCATGTTCAGAGGTTGATTGGTTTGCTAGAAAGGTGTGCTTCGATTAAACATCAATTCACAGAGACTGATTGTTTGATCGATTAGGGTTCTTGTGTTCGTGATTGAAGATTCACAAATTTGTCAAGAAGACTACGACACCGAGCATAGGCTTGCTCGAAGGGTGGACTCGAGGAGGACTCGAAGACAGGGGGAGTAGGACCCCCCCGGTCTAGGTACGAGAGCTAATAGTTAAAGTAGCTTAAGTCAATAGCTTGTGTGATAGCTAGTTGGTACTTCAAGTTGTACTCTTAACTACATTATAGTGAAGTATCTTTCCACTGGCCGAGGGCCCCCAGATGTAGGTGACGTTGCACCGAATTGGGTAATCATCTCTGGTGTCATTATTATTGCTTGTTTATGGTTTAAACTGTTTTCTGTGTTTAGGCGAATTGTCGACACAATAGTTACGACTTTGTGTCCGACTTCTTGGCTCTGCTACATATCGGAATTTCACATTGTATTCAACCTCGGTGCTGGATCGGGATAGTATAGGTTGACGTTTTGAAGATCAAGACACCAAATTATCACCTAAGAAAACACAAAAGCCAGATGTGGAGCATCGTGTGTCGGGATAACCGCCCAATCAACATCCATGTAAGCAACCAGTGAAGAAATTGATGTGGCATATAAGTATAGACCCAAGTGAAGGGAGCCTTGCAAATACATAATGATACATTTAAAAGCAACCATGTAACTATTCTACAGGTCATGCATATGTAGACACACATGTTGCACTGCGTAGAAAATATCAGGGCGAGTAAAAGTAAGATACTGTAAAACACCTGCCAGGCTTCAATAAAGTGTAGGATCACCGTAAGGGTCACTGTCAGACGCCAAAAGCTTGCCCTGTGCGTCAACTAGAGTAGCAGATGGAGAGAAAGAACTCATTCATGCATGATGAATAATGTGCATTGAGATAAGAACATCCCATGACGATGACGTTGAAAAGCTACTCCCAAGAAAATATGATAAAGGGCCGAGATCCTTCATTGCAAATTCAGTGTCAAGTATGGACATAATAGATAAACAAAGAGCATCACTAAAAGTTGTCAAAATTATTTCGTCAACATACAGAAGAATATAAGCAGTATCAATACTCCAATAAAGAATAAAGAGGGAGTGATCAACCTTCCTGTGGGAAAACTCAATAGATAACACATAATCTGTGAATCGTTGGTAACAAGCACGTGGAACCTGTTTCAGACCAAACAGTGATCGGCGTATCAAACAAACATGATCTGAAAAAGAAATGCTGCAAAAACTCATCAGTTGATACATATAACCTGCATGACAGTCCAAATTGTTGCCTATTAATAAATTTTTTGATTTCCTTCTAATTGTCATCATTTTTAATGTGAAATCATATTGTTGCTTGAACTCTTTATCTCCATCGTATCGTACGCATGAAGATAAAATAAAGTCATTTGCCAATAATTTGTTCATAGCATAGCATGTGTGTTTGAATCGTCAACTATACGTGACTTGGTCGAATAGTGTTTGTGTTTTAAGGTTTTATAGTGAAGAACCAAACAGAAAGGCAATAACTGTACCATTTATTAATTCCCATAGGCGTGGACTCGCATCGCATGGGGTATATATGCCGCCTAAAATCCTCACACGATGTACAAACTTGTTTTTGAACATCAAAAGAGGCTAAAATTAAATTAAATTAAATTAAATGGAAGGGCATAACAGTAACTTCAGAGTTAAAGATCAGTAACTAGTTTGTAGCCATAATCAATCTTGGCGTGGCGTTGCCGTCTTGGTTGCTTCATTTTTGTCATTATTTTTATTTCCGTATAGCAACATTCGCCATATTCATAATCACAAGTCTAATCTTGAGTGGTCCATCATCATCAAATTCATCTATAAAATTGTGATCACTTGTATCACAAAAATTAAGTCTAGTCAGTACATTTTAAGATCTCGCAAACTATGACATATTCTTATAAGGCAAAGCATATCAATAGAGCATTAATATGTTGGGTCAATCTATACCTTGAGAATTGATTGTTGTAGTGAAAGGAAAAAAAGAATGGAGAAAAGTTCAATCTTTTCATGATTTAATCTATCGAGAAGTTCTAATGAACAACAAAATTTTATAATCAAACATTTTCTCAAAGAATGCATTACTTAAACACTCTTAATTTTTAATAATTATTTTTGTCATAATCAAGTTGGTCCGTTAAATATTTAGTTCACGTTAGATTGAATTTGAGCTTAAATTTGGTCAATGGAGGGTAAAACTCAAACTCACCTTAATAAACTCATGTTTAATATTATATATACTATTACTATAATTTTACTTTTAATATATATATTAAAACTGCCGGATGTCCATCCCGACCAAAAAATGGGGGATTCAGTTAGGTTAGTCACAAAACCAACTATAATCCTGTGGGCTTGTTAACCAGGGTCAGCTACAGCCTTAACCACGGTTAGATTTATTTGGTCGTCACAGAAACGGGCCACTACCTTGTTTCTCTCCATCAAAATCGTGAGACCATAATATTTATCGCGATACGATATTTTCTTCAGAGGACGAGGTAATTCATATATTTTATTAATCGGAAAATAATATTTTTGTTTTGTTTCAGTTTCAGTTTCAGATATAAAAAAAAGAAGAGAAAAGTCTCGGCTCAGAATCACTACAACCATTAAGAGGTTTTAGACAAAAGAGAGAGAGAGAGCATCCCCATCCCCATCCCCACCTCCACTGAATCATCAATCCACCATATTCTTGAACCAGAACAAATTTGTTTTGGTTTGTGTCTGTATTGTGCAAGAATTGAAAACAAAACAGAAAATTCCGGTTGAGCCCATCAAATCCGGGGTTGTTGGGTCCGAATCTTTTGCGTTTTAATCGGAGATTGGTTCGGAGTGCAAAGAGTGAAGGAGGAGGATAAAGTTTTCATCTTTACATGAGGTTTTGGGGTCTGATTTGGGCTGCTTTCTTGTAAGCTACCATTTCCTCTTCTTCTTCTTGAATACAAAGGTAACAACATTCAACAACCAATTTTAGGAGTTGTCCATAATTTAATGAGCTCGATCTTCAGTCACTAATTCTGTGCGTCTCTGTTTTTTGTTTTGTTCAGAGAAAGGGCCGCAATGAAGGAGAGGGAGAGGAGCTTGGATCCGCAGCTATGGCACGTTTGCGCCGGAGGGATGGTCCATATGCCTCCTGTGAGCTCGAAAGTGTTCTACTTCCCTCAAGGCCACGCCGAGCACTCCTCCTCCGCCGTCGATTTCTCCTCCGCCCCCAGGATCCCTCCCCTCGTCCCCTGCCGCGTCGCCTCCGTCAGGTACCTCGCCGACCCCGACACCGACGAGGTCTACTCCAGGATCACCCTTGTCCCCCTCGAGCTCGATTTCGACGACCCCGATGTTGCCGCCCCCGAGGCTTCGGACAAGCCGGCCTCCTTCGCTAAGACGCTCACCCAGTCCGACGCCAACAACGGCGGCGGCTTCTCGGTCCCGAGGTACTGCGCCGAGACGATCTTCCCCCGGCTCGACTACTCGGCCGATCCGCCGGTCCAGACCGTGATCGCCAAGGACGTGCACGGCGAGGTCTGGAAATTCAGGCACATTTACCGCGGCACTCCCCGGAGGCACCTTTTGACCACCGGCTGGAGCACGTTTGTGAACCAGAAGAAGCTCGTCGCCGGAGACCTCATCGTGTTCTTGAGGGCCCAGAGTGGAGAGCTCTGCGTCGGGATCAGGCGGGCCAAGAGAGAAGCCCAGGCTCATTCGGGTTGGAGCTTGGGTCCTGCTAATTATGGAGGAGGGGTTTCCAGGGATGTGAGCTTGGGGTCTAAGGGAAGGGTTAGGCCGGAGAGTGTGATCGAGGCCGTTTCTCTCGCCGCCAGTGGACAGCCGTTTGAGGTTGTCTATCACCCGCGCGCCAGCACGCCTGAGTTCTGCGTGAGGGCCTCGTCCGTGAGGGCGGCCATTAGGGTCCAGTGGTGCCAGGGGATGAGGTTCAAGATGGCCTTTGAGACGGAGGATTCTTCGCGAATCAGCTGGTTCATGGGAACTGTTGCTTCTGTTCAGGTTGCTGATCATATCTGGTGGCCTAATTCTCCATGGCGCCTTTTACAGGTATTGTTTTGTGTTCCTTGTGTTTATGGTATTGACATTGAATTGAAGTAGCTTGAGATCTATAGTATTAGTTAGTTTTGTGAACAATAACAACTTGTATGCATATGGGTAGTATGGAGCATTGCAATTTGTAGGTTGACTTACATGTTTATCATAAAATGGAGCATTGTGAGCCATGATACTGTGGATGAACCTTAACCATGCTACTCGATAATCACTTCACTTGATTTGATATAACAAGTAACAGGTCACTGGTTTTTATCCTCATACCCGTTGTTCAATCCTACGCCTTACATTGCAGGTGACGTGGGATGAGCCGGATTTGCTACAAAACGTGAAGCGTGTGAGCCCGTGGTTGGTCGAATTGGTATCAAGCATGCCAGTCATCAATCTGTCACCCTTTTCACCGTCGAGAAAGAAGTTGCGCCTCCCTCAACACCCGGAATTTCACCTCGATGGGCAATTCGCGATCCCGTCATTTACAGGCAACCCCCTCGGGGCCAGTAACCCCCTCGGGGCCAGCAGCCCCTTGTATTGTCGACTATCCGACAATGCAGGCATACAGGGAGCCAGGCAATCTCTTTTCGGAATATCTTTATCAGATCTCCACTTCAACAACAAACTGCACTCTGGCCTCTTCCATTCCAGTTTCCCGCGGTTTGATCCTCGTAAAATCACCAATGGCGACATCGTGACCCATCGGACGGACAGCAGCGACAACGTCTCGTGCGTGCTCACAATGGGGAGCCCTAGTCCGAATTCGGCCAAGCTTGATAATGGTGTGAAGAAGCATCAGTTCTTACTCTTTGGCCAGCCGATACAGACCGAGCAACAGATCTCTCGCAGCTCTTCTAGTGACAACGACTCCCAAGTCCTCACCCGAAAGTTTTCATCAGACTCCAGACATGCACTGGAACTGCAGTTTCCGCTAGAAATGTTGAAAAGAAGTGATTTTTCACAGCACCAGGGCTATAAGGCCGCCGAGCAATTCCTAGATACGGGTCATTGTAAGGTATTTATGGAATCAGAGGATGTGGGGCGGACTCTTGACCTCTGCTCTCTAGGTTCCTACGAAGAACTTTATCGAAGGCTGACAAACATGTTTGGATTGGAAAAATCCGAGCTGCTGAGCCACGTGCTCTACCGAGACGCAACTGGCGCTGTGAGACAAGCTGGTGATGAACCATTCAGGTAATATCGTGTTAAATCTATGTAGTTTTAGAGCTTATGTCTAGAAATGAAGTTTTGAACCATATTCATATTGTTTGCTCTCCTTGTTGACATTGTAGTGATTTTGTTAAAACTGCAAAAAGATTGACAATTCTGATGGATTCAGGCAGCAACAAGATTGGAAGGTAAGTAATGAATTTTCAAATGCTGCAAAAACTGGATTCGAATCTGAAAGTTAAATGATGAGTTCAAATTTGAATGAGTTTTGCAGGGCATGGATGAGAAAGGGTGAGAATGAACTAGAGTGTTCAAGCAAGAGAGGTCCGTTGACACTGAGCATCACATCTGAGAGTGCCTAGATCCTTTTCTTTTTATTTGTATTCCAACAAACTTTACTTTAAATTGTTGTAAAACTTTTGGATTATGAAATTGTAAAATTCGATCCATTGAAACATGTTTGGAGGATTTGCATTTCTGTTTCAGATGAATTCAAGTCCATTCAAATAGAGTAGGTAATGTTTTTGGCTCTGCCTCTTGTCTTGAGTTGAGTCTCTTAACGGTGACTTTCAGTTTTCGGGTCCCCAAATAAATACCGAACACCATATACAGTATTGATAAAAAAAGGGTGAATATATGGAATTTTTAAATTTTGGGGTTCAAAATTGAAATTAGCTTGAACTTATAACAATGTAAATTTCTTTAATGTCTATCTTGATTCTTTAGTGACTTTGATATTTAGGATTAATATGATCTATTTAAAAAAGTATAAACTTCACTTAACAAATAATTTTTTTTATCAAACAGTAATCGCATTAAGATCATTTAAACATTAGCATGTCAAATGTATTGTTGTACTACTTTTATGTATGAGATCTAGATCGATCACCTACAATCGAATTGACGATGACACTAACAACCACAACTACACTGTTAAAAACTTAAAATAATATGATTTCACCAAGTGATCAATTAAGACCGAAAACTATGACAACTAACTAGACTTTAAAATTCAACTTCTTGTGTTCTTAGTGTTTAAGAATATTAATTTGATTTTTAAAAAATAAGCGTTCACTCTATTTTCAAGAAAATTATAATTTAAAAGTGAGTGTCATTTTCTTCTTATAAATTATATAGGTACAAAATGTCACTAATCAATATAATTAAATTAACTGTCGGAGAGGCAGTGTGAGATAGTGTAACAAACAAAAGCAACTTGGGATCTGATAATTAGGAAAACATGACGGTGTTTTGTTGACTGTCTCTGCCAGCTTTTTCAAACTCCCCATTTTATTACTACTACATTTAATTAATTTACAATCCCAATATTGATTAATTAAACAAGCATGCACACGTGCGGTCCCAAATGTGTCGCCGTTTCGGTGGGTGTGTGTGAGTGGAGGTGGTCAAAGTTATATAAATACGAAAATAAGAACAAGTGATTGTGTTGTTGTCTGATTTTCAGTTCCATGGCTCCGTCGACTGTGGGATCGGTTCAAATAAGGTATCTTTTGCTTAATTGTGTTTGTGTTAATATATAAAACCATTAACGTACGGAGACACATGGTCAAATATAATGTGAGCAACACCAACACAGCTCTCAATCCAACAATACTTACTATTATTTTGTAGTAACTTTGACACAACGCTGCGCAAGATCCAATATTATTGTCACTCTTTTTATTTTGGTTTGCTTACTACTCAACACCCTCACCTTCCTTATATATATATGTATAACTCAATTTTTTGAATGCCTTGCAAAAAATATTGAAATATAATCACCAAATGGTGTTACTTAATCTAAATTTAATTATGCTAAATATTTTAATCTTAAACTAATATTGATTTATAATTTTGATGTGTATAAAGATATTTTTCATTTCGAGATTCAAAAAAAAAACTTATCCCAAATTAAAAACATTATTTTTCCCTTCATGATCAAATCACATTGAGTTGATTGATAAACATAAAAAGATATTGAAAATATATAATGAAGTCACAAAAACTCTATATGAGAATGACAATGAATATTGTTGTAAAGAAATGGACTCCACACTCACATATCATACATGTCATTCAAAGCATGAGAGGTTGAGTATTATAATTGTTTATACATGAATTGTTTTCTTGTGAAATTGTCTATAAAATAGAGTGGAAATGAAAAGAAAATGAACTCTTATTAATTGTTTCCTCATTTGCTTTTACTATATTTTATTTATAGCTACTCTCGGTTGCACCTCTCACTCTTAGTCTCATTTACATTTCACGTCAACAAATATGAAAACAAATGATGCAGTAACTATTGAAACTAGTTTGAAGCTTTTTAGAATATTTTTTTTAATCAAAGTATTTCATTCATTTATCAAATTAGATAAATTAATCTCCACACTCATAATCAGAATGTACATAAGAAACATTGTTCTCACAAACAGTAATCTATATATAAAAACTTGTTAGGATAATGCAAAGCCACAACATTTCTCTCAACTAGTCGAAAAAACCCGAGATTTCACTGCATAACGTATTGATCAAATTTTCTCAATCAACTCTGCAATTAATCATCCTACAACACAAACGCAATACTAACAGCACAGACAACTGCATATAAACATGACAACAAAAATAAAGCCTCAACTGAATATTACACCCAACAAAAGAGTTATTAAGCAAATAAAATATGTTTAATGTAATACATATAAACAGTAAAACCCCAAGCGATTACAAGTGAAATTATAGAGTTAGAAATGAAGATGGGGCTGTATGTAAATAAACAGTGGGTGGTGTCATTTTCCAGGAATAAAAATAGAGTCACAAACGACAAAGATTGTGTGACGTGGCGGTGAGGGCCGTCCGTGTGGTCTGTCCTGTCCTTTCACTTAAGTACGCAACTGCCAACGTCATAACTTAACGACAACGAGATGAGATCATATCATATCATATCTCCCTGCTTTCTTGGATGACATTTTCCCGATAATTTCAACAAGAAAGTCCTTTTGATTTCTCGCGATAATTTCAAGAAACAACCCCTTGTCCTGAGAAATGAAGCCATTAGTTTTGAAAATATCTTTATTTTTATTGTTTAAATAGAATCGTGTATCAATATTCAAGATTTCGTGTTTGTGATTAGCCATCACGTAAAAAGAAAACGACAGGTCAAAGTAAGTAACTAAAAGTACAGTGTGATGCACGAGGATAATAATTAAGATGTTGTATACGTACGATCCGATAAAAAGAGTTGTAAACACAAATGAAATTAGTTCAAATTAAGACAAGTAGAGTACTGGGTAGTGTGAAGGGTTGACGAATATTTTTAGTGTGAAGGTGACGAGAAGCTTAACAATGAAACATAAAGAGTATGGTAATGAGTCAGATCCCATGTTAATGTTACTGACAAAAATTAATTGCCCACTGCTCACGATCAGCATCCATGGATTGTGTTTTGATCTCTGTCTATTCACTAGTGTCATATTCTCGTGAATAACAGATGTGTCATCTATGAGAAATTTGCTAAAAATCAAATTTAAATATCTAAATATTCGAACAGTAGAATTTGTAATATAAAGTTGTAGAATGTGATGTCAAATTTAAGTGTCTAAATGTTTGAACAGTAGAATTTATAATGTAAAATTATAGAAACGTGATGTGTCCGTGCAAAATTAAGATTTCTTATAAAATGTATAATGTAAAGTTGTATAACGTGATGAGCCCGTAAATACTTTAATGTGTGTTATAGAACGTTGCTCCTATACGTGTTGCACGCTGAGACAACATAAGTTTAGATCCGCACTAATTCAAAGGTTGTAAAACGTTTGTACAACTATTTGTACATCAGTGTGCCCCTATAAATATATGTTCTTCCAATCAATTTTCTTCCTCTTAACAAGAGGAACATTTGACAAGAGTGAAATGTATTTCACGCTTACAAATGAAGTTAGAGTGCTTATTAAAGGTTGTAGGATACACGCCTACATAAGAGCAATATTATGAGAAGCTCTGGTTAGTTCTCTTCTATTCATTTTCATATATACTCTTAGAAATGAGACAAAACGCAGCATCTCGTTAGGGAAGTAAAGGAGCACTCAAGGAAAGTCTACACACACATTAAAGTCACATTTGACCCAAAAGACAAACCTAGTGAGTCTAAGGTCCAATATGTATATAAACCAATTTATATTCAATACTTTTTCGATGTTGAACTTTGAACTTATATAGTGGAACCCCCCATTATTTATTTGGTACCACCGATGTCGCTCATTTGGTAGAATTTGATTCGTTGACCAAAATAGGGTTGTTGCACTTCTTAACTTAACGGTCACATATTCGGACATAATTAATGCGCCACCGTTAAGTCCAAATAACAACAGTGAATCATGTGTAAGTATGTGCATATGTTAAATGGATTCGTATTATAAAATAGTTAGAAACATGTTGGTATTTTGTGTTGAAAATAAAATATTTTTGAGAGAGATTTGTGATTGGATTTTGCGCGAGCCAAAATTCTATATCAAATTGGAATCAACTGTGAGGTGTACGAAACTTATAAGTATGTTTTGTGTAATATTTTTAATTTCTTGCAATATGTAATTTTATACTGTATATCAAATTGACATATTGCATGTAAAGTTGGAAAAAAGTGGTGTAGAAACTAGAATAGTCCAATTGATAATCTAAACTTTTTTATTATGTATTTATGTTTTATTGGTAATTCTGACGTAATCAAGAAATGGATCGAAGATGATTAGAGTGGAGAGAAATGCATAACGCATACGATGAGATTTAGTTAGCTTCATGGATTTTGTGAGGAAAAATGCTACAATATGGTATGGGACATACCAGTGTTCGTACATGAAATATTGTAATATGCGTATGCACGATACATAGACCACCTGTGATCATTTACGTAATAAATAAATCTTGAGGTGTGGACCTACTATGTCAAATTTCGAGAAGCATAAGAGAGTAACAATTGAGATACGAGTGCATAGGTCTATTACAATATACCATTTTCGAGTGGTAAAGTTGATCATATATATCAGTTCGTAGGCAATGAGTCTTCATCACAGGATGTACGAGTCGAAACAAACGACAATGAGAATATGCTATTTGAAGCCGATGAGTCAGTACCTAGCTAAAACAACTATAATGAAATACAATCAATTGGTGACAGAGTTGTAGACCCCGCTGACGAACATAGTGATGACAGTATGTGGGTTGCATTAGTAAGAATTGTGTCAATCAATTATAAGATCATAATCATTTGACATATAGTCGGAGAGTTTTCTCGTACATTGTTGAAACCTAATGTGTACCTAATTTGTACACATAAAACTACAACGACAAAGTAAAAGTTAAAGGTAATTGAAATGTCATAGTGAAATACGATATATGTTACCACACAGAACACTTGAAAGACACTGAATGTCACATTTGTGGAGAGAATATATATGAGTTTTTTGAAAATTTATTTGCGGCGAGGATGACAATATGATACTTCTCATTAATAAATATACTAGAATGATTATTTATCGTATCTGAAACGGTTGAGTGGACGTGATATCCCAACCAACGGGAGATGAAGGATGAGGACATATTAGCATATTCTTTAGACGGTGGCGGTTGGATTGAGTTTGATACAACTTACTCAGACTTTGTATTGGACATCCAACATGTACGCCTCGCCTTGGCTACTAATGAGTTTAGTACATTTGGGGTGAGTGTCAAGCTTATATATAATATGGGCCAATTGTCACAATTATGTTTAATTTTCCTTCATCGATGGATATAAAGAAGGAATACAACATGTTGACGATGTTGATATTCAATATAAAGTCTCTCTGTAAACGTTTGAGTACCTTCATGCACTCACTAATCGATGAATTGAATCAATTATGACATTATGGAATTGTGACATGGGATGTGTATATAAATTATGCTTTCATAATGTGCACCATTGGGACGTGGGGTATCACTGACTTCCTAGAGATGAGAATATTGGGGGTGTTCAGACAGACACTAAAAATCATGTCCTTTTTTTCATGAACTATGTTAAAGCCTCAAATAGTCGTTTGTGAATGTCTTATCTAGGTGGGTACATGCTCTTACCAAAAACTAATAAACTGGATACATTGGGTTATGCATTTTCCTTACCCATTTTGGACAGGGTTGTAGATGAGTCAAATTTTTAACGAGCTACTCGAACTCGACTGTTAAATATTTGGTTTGGGTTCGTTATAATCAAACTCGAGTCAAATTCAAACTCAAGATTTGACTCGTTTAATAAACAAGCCAAGCTCAAGCCCGAACTTTTAAGCCTTAATAGGCTCGTGAGTTGGCTCATATAATATTTAATTTATTTATTTTGACCTTTAATAAATATTTATAATTTAACTACACGAGATGAATTGAGTTGAGCCGATTTCGAGCTTGCTCACTAGGTATTTAATTAAGTAGGTATCTTATTTAGTACTAATTTTAACTTTTTATAAATATTTTTATTAAAATTTAGAGAATTGAATTGAGTACAACTCGAGCTTGTTTATTTTCTTTCGATTTGTACTTGAGATTAATTGCATAAGCTCGTTTAAGCCCGAGCCCAAACTCAAGACGAATATTATTTTCACGAGACGAGCGAACCTTGCTAAATTAATACCTCAATTCAACTCGTTTACACCACTAGTTATGGCAATCAAGTCCTTAAGGTGATGGAGCAACATGATGACTCACATGTGAGTCTACATCCAAAGTTTAGTGAAAGGCATGACTATAGGTTTTGTTGAACACAAAGAAGCATAATACGAGAGTTGAAGTGTTAAAAGACTCATCAAGTTATAATGAACGCAATGTGATGAAAATAAAGAATAATGTATGTGATAAACTCAGGACATTATTGCAGGATTGAAGAAAAGACAAGATAATGTCATGGCCCGTAGAAATCTTCAAGATGTGAGGGTACAACAAGAGTTATGGCATGCACAAGCGAATATTACTAGAATTGTTCTCCCATGTTATTGGGGATAAACCAAGTATTCAACCTTTATAAAGATTGAAACTTTAATCTCCGTAACTTTTGCGGAAGCTAACCACCTTAAAGACGACCACTTCTGAATCAACAAGTAACAATCCACAATACTAACCTAGGCAAATAATACTCAAGATAGATACACGAGATTTAATGTGGTTCGGCAAAGCCTACATTCACGGGGACCTGGAAATCCACAAGAACGAGAACTTGACAACTTGTACAACCCACAAGTTTGTCACAAGCAAGAGAGACTTACAATTAACTCCAAATTAACTCTTTGTTCCAGTTCACTTTCTCTCAAGATTTTCACACTCATTCAAGATTTTTTTCACCACAAATTTATCCAATTGAGTTCTCTACCCAATTACCCATATAGCTTAACCCAAAAGAGACCTACAGTAATACCTCAAGGTAGATGGCAAATACCTTGCATCCACTTCTACTTGATACTCTCACGAGAATGAACCTCCTATTTCTTGGCTTGGACAGCAGCTCCTCACCTCTCTTTCTCTGTAGTCGAGCAGCTCCTCACCTCTCTTTCTCTATAGTCGGGCAGCTCCTCACACCTCACAAAAGACCACACAGCAGCAGTAAGAGCTGCTGCCTTTTGTTTAAAAAATTCCAGCTTTAATAGGCTTCAGTGAGATGGGCCCAATATGGGCCCTAACTCTACAATTCTCCACCTCGTCCATCATTTGATCAATCTCAAATTTTAGGCGAACACATGCGCATCCTGCACATCATATGTAGAACAAACCGACTGCGCCACTATACCGTGATTGCCTACATACCCAAAACCGGGATCAAGCCTCCGTAGTTCATGAAATCGGGTGAAGTCTCCACCTCACCCCAACGCCGCCCCGCAGGGCTGCTTTCAACGCGGACTAATATCAAGCAAGTCCAAGCAATGCTGAAACTTGCTACATGTCGACACCTTGGTCAATATGTCCACCCGATTCTTATCCGAGTGCCCCTTCAGTAGAGAAATATCACCTTCCTCTATGACTTCCCGCACAAAAGAATCAGCTTGCTTCTTGTACATACACTCACAACAATTAGCTTTTCCCCTAATAGACAATGGGAAAACCTCCCATCTTTGATTCTTCTGAAGAGACTTTATCTTCTCTTCTATCGCAGTCAACCATCTCTCGTTATTCCTATCCCGAACAACTTTCTTGAAGGAGATTGACTCATCTTCCTCCACTGAGAGTGCATAATCAACCAAATTAACCTGCTCATAATGCTTCAAAAGTTGGTCTGACCCCAACTTTTGAACCTGCTTATACACTCGCCTTGGTCTTCTAGAAGCCAAGTTATCCACGAGTTATTGTTGTTGTTGGACTTGTACATTTTTCTGTCGAACTGTTTCTTGCTCAAGCACATCATCACTCTCATCCGGAGTGGCTCCATGATCCACCTCTTAAACACGACTAGAACCCGGTTGACCATTAGGTTCTATCTCAAACTCCTGATACCTAGCAGTCTTACTGCTAACACCACCGGGCACCGTAACTTTTGAATAAACTACCATGGAGTTCTCATCAAAGGTAACATCCCTGCTGATCACGAACTTAGAATCTTCTACACACCAAAGACGATAGCCTTTTACTCCAGTTGCATACCCCAAAAATATTTCCTTTTTGGCTCTTGCTTCAAGCTTTCCCTTGTTGACATGATAATATGTTGTGCACCCAAAAATTCTCAACCTGTCATAATCTACATCTTCACCCGACCATACCCTATAAGGTATATCTCCATCTAAACTTTGGTGTGGAGATCGATTGACAATGTAGCAAGCTGTAGCAACCGACTCTGCCCACCATTCCTTCCCAAACCAGCATATAATCGCATACACACTGCTCTTTCTCGCAATGTATAATTCATTCTCTCTGCGAACCCATTATGTTGTGGTGTATCCCTGACTGTCCAATGCTTGACAATTCATTTTTCATCACATAAACTCTTGTAGGCACCATTTGTATACTCTGTACCGTTATCATATCTCAAGTCTTCAATTTTCTACATGTTCTGTTCTCAACCATTGTCTTCCACCGCATGAACGTGTCAAATACCTCATTCTTATGCTTCATGAAATAAATCTAAACATATTTAGAATAATCATCAAAGAAAGTGACAAAATACCTGGAACGTTCTTTCGAAGTAACTGGAGACATACCCCAAACATATGTATGCACATAGTCTAATATACCTCTACTTCCCTGAACTGAACCCGGTGTGCTTTACCGTACACGCAATGCTCGCAAAAATTCATACAAGGCTTTTCATATTCTTCAGCAAACCTTGTTTACCAAGCAGATCTAGACCCTTTTCTGACATATGCCCAAGCCGTCTATGCCATAGTCGAGTGCATTCACATGGGTCACTGTTGCTTCTACTAGTCCCAACTGCCGCATTTCATGTCACTGTCAAACCCAAAAAAGGATACAAATTCCCTTTCTTAATGCATTTCATCACTATCAAAGAACCCCGAACAACTTTCTTAACTCCATTTCATGCAACAATTTTGCAACCACCTGAGTCTAGAACACCTTCAGAAATAAGATTCTTCCGCAATTCCGGGACATGTCTCACATTTGTCAAAGTTCTTACCACTCTATCATGCATCTTGATCCTTATTGTACCCAACCGCACTGTCTTACAAGAATGATCATTTCCCAGCAAAACAGATCCAACATCAATACTCTCGTAGGTAGTAAAGCACTTCCTATTTGGAGTCATATGATGTGAGCACCCAAAATCAAGTATCCAATTACCGGAGTTTCCCTCTTCAACATCAACGGAGAAACAATCACCATTGCTCTCATCCGAAACATAATCTTCTTGCTCATCTTGTACCTTTCCCTTTGTTTTGTTCTTGTTCTTTTGACTTGCCCTCTTATTAGGACAGTTTTTCTTGAAATGCCCAAGCTCACCGCATTTAAAACATGATCTATCTACCAGAGTTCTAGAATTTCCCCTAGACTTTCCTCTTTTGGCTTTCCACCGGTCATTGCTTCTACCACTTGTAAACAACCCTTGTGCTTGCTACCACCCTAGACATATCACCACTTGCAATCTTTCGAAGATTATCCTCAAGAAGTGAAGTTCTAATATCATCCATAATAAGGGTATGACCCACAAGCATCAATGTTTGAACAAGATTCTCACAAGACTTCGGCAACGAAAGAAGTAGTAAAAGTGCTTGATCTTCATCTTCTACCTTCACATCAATGTCTCTCAAGTCCGATAAAATCCTATCAAATCTGTTAATATAATCCCGGATTGAAGTACCTACATCCATCTTGCAAGTATACAATTTGGATTTCAAATAGATCCGATTAGCTAGAGTCTTCGTCATGAAGTTTGCCTCCAACTTTAACCACACTCCCGCAGCCGTTATCTCACTATCAACCAAGAAAGTAACATCTCTCTCAAGACAAAAAATGATAGCCGCTCGTGCTTTAAGATCTAGCTTTTTCCAATCCTCATCCAACATATCTTTGTGCTTCTTTGTTTTATCCTCCAAAGCCTTGTGCAATTCTTGTGAGATTAGCAAATTCTTCATTTATATCCTCCAATAGAAGAAATAATTCTTCTCATTGAATTTCTCTATCGTATACTTCCCAACCTTTACCGTATCGCTTGATGATGTCATATTCTGCTTGCTTCAAAAATAGTCTCTCTTAGGAATTTTGTCGAACATCTTGCGTGCGCCACACAAGATACCAAACCAAGCGCCCAAATTCGAATTTCACCACCCGAATCAACACCGGAGCTCTGATACCAATTTTTGGGGATAAACCAAGTATTCAACCTTTATAAAGATCGAAACTTTAATCCCCGTGGCATTTGCGGAAGCTAACCACCTGAGAGACGACCAATTCCGAATAAACAGGTAACAATCCACAATACTAAGCTAGGAAAGTAATACTCAAGATAGAGACACGAGATTTAACGTGGTTCGGCAAAGCCTACATCCAAGGGGCCCGGAAAATCCACTAGAACGAGAACTTGACAACTTGAACAACCCACAAGTTTGTCACAACCAAGAGATTTACAATTAACTTCAAATCAACTCTTTGTTCAAATTCACTCTCTCTCAAGATTTTCACACTCATTCAAGATTTGTTTCACCACAAATTTATCTAATTAAGTTCTCTACCCAATTGCCTAAAGAGCTTAACCCAAAAGAGACCTAGAGTAATACCTCAAGCTAGATGGCAAATACCTTGCATCCACTTCCACTTGATACTCTCACGAGAATGAACCTCCTCTTTCTTGGCTTAGACAACAGCTCATCTTTCTTGGACAGCAGCAGCTCCTCACCTCTATTTCTCTGTACTCGGGCAGCTCCTCACACCTCACAAAAGACCACACAGCAGCAGCAAGAGCTGCTGCCTTTTGTTTCAGAAATTCTAGCCCTAATGGGCTTAAGTGAGATGGGCCCAACATGGGCCTTAACTCTACTCGTATGCAAATTATGTTGTGAAGGCTAGTGATTGAGTCGAAGTACATGAGCATATCACAAAAGTCTAGTACCTTAGTGTTATGCGGGTAATTTACAAAATAAGGTGAATGTGGGAGAACAAAAATTTTGGACTGAATACTCATGACCATTACGTATTGTTTCAACACATATTTTTCATTGTGATACACACGTACGTACTACAGATGCATTAGTAAACCTCAGAAGATTCTTCTAGATATTATATGTGAGATATTTAAGAAATTCACCCTTTAGCTTATGAGAAAAGACATAGGATTGCTTTAATACAAGTTGGAAACTATTTTCCCTCTATCCTTCTGTATAATGGTTTATCTACGATTTCACCTTGTAGATTAAGTCATGCACGCTGGGGCAACTCATTTCACGTGAATTTTTTCATTTCGACGGTAAAGAGTAATTAATTTATGGTGTCTGAAACATTATTCAATGAACTGTGAACTACTCGAATTATACATTTTGTAGGAAACTCTATGAGTACAAGAAGTATATGTGCAGCATTTTTGTTATTTAGAATGTTGCATAACGTAATAGTGCATGATGCATAAGTCAGTAAGTTTCATTCAGACGTGCCTTAATCATGTACTTCACCAAGTAACGACTCGCTGAATCCAGCAGTAGCTCATAACCTATAAGTTGTTTCCTCGCTTGTGAAAATAAATAGTACAATACGAAGAGTTTATTTAGTAGTGCCTAAGATGTTTTGAGTGCATTAGACATTTATCTAGAATTGTGATGAAGCACACACCTTCATGGAAGGCAATTTCACTCAGTTTCAATAACAAAAACCAAATAGCATTCATCGGGATCAGGTGATGTCTTTCAACTACGACTTATGGTAATGTGTAAGTTACTTACTCCTCCTTGCGTACAAAACACTCATATATTTATGTGTTAACTAATCATTATGTGTGTAGATGAAGGATCTTGACATGCATGAGAATTGGTACTACTTACGCATGGTCCTCATTCTTCGGGAGATACTGTTGATGGCGAATTTCTATGACCGGATAATAGAAGAAAGAATAAAAGTTATTGGTTCATTATTAAAGACAACATCATAAATTATTACATTATTTTCAGGACATTTGTGTGCTTATATATGCATAAGGCACATCACTCGTTGTATTCAAGTGTCCTTGGTATGGCGAGCGGAAGTTCAACCAATATCGTGATTCAGGTTAGTGAACACACAAACAAATTGTTACAAAAAAAAACATTAGTGCCTTGTTGTAAAAGCAAAATAAGTTTCTACACCAATGACCTGAAATGTGGTCCTGAGTGCAAAGTTGTGAGTATCATGTCTCACATGGATTTTTACTAACCAAGCACACTCACTCATGGTTAGAATATTTCATCGGTTAACAAAAGTTGATGTAATGCACCAAAAAACAAATAGGATTAAATTGAGATTGTAAAATCGTAAAGAATCATCATCCACCTTGGATTTTTACCTTGTGTCGTTATAAAGGAGTCCCCGTCGATAAAAAAAAACAACACGGCACAAATAATTTTGAAAATAGTGATATGAAAGACCGTGAATGTTACGTAAAGGAAAACTTTGATATTTTACTCGAACAATAATAAAATTCAAGATAGTTTCCGAAGTTGTATACACTTGTATACTTTTCCTTAAAATCTAAAGGCAACATATAACATAATTTTGCGGCCGTTAAAACTTAACAGCCCTGTACCAACATGGCCTGCGGTTGTATGCACAAAATTATCAAAATCATTACACTAGCACTATCAAGCAAATAAAATGTAAGAAATAAAGTTTTTGGATTTGTAAATTTCTTAAATTAGTACCCTAAACATTTCCTAATTTTTAGAATATGCATTTAAGTTATATCCCTAATCTAGTGTTCTAAACATGGCCGATTCACTACTTTCTCCTTGAACAACGACCCATTTTACACCATCAAAACATTCTTCGTCCATGAACTGGGTCGGGTCAACCTTATTCAGGCTGAAGTTGCCGATATTGTTAGGGACGCATCTCAAAACGACGACCGTCGAGATTCATGTTATGAGTGAGGTTTCTTGAGGAATTTTCTATTTCCACGAGTTCTTTATATTTGGGATTTGCTTGTTTTAGCTTTACTTCTCTATTTCTCTAAATTTTGGGCACTGCCCATTCCAAATCCCAATAAGTCCCTTGTATTTCTTGCTTCCATTGTTGCTCAACAACTCCACCAAACTAGACTCCCCAACAAGACGGCAAAATGATATGTTTTAAAAATTAATAAATATTTCATAATATTTTAATCTTTTCATTTAAATTGAAATAATTTAGAAATTAATAATTAAGTAGGTGTAATTCATTAAAAATTTAAAATACAGTCTATTATAAGGACGTACATAAATTTATGATAGGAACTAATGTAATTTGAAGTGCAGTGAAGTAAAAATTGTGTTAAATAAACCACATGAATTGTAAATCCCCATCTTTTATGTACTTGGAAATATAGGGTAATGGCCATTTGTTAGGAGTTTAACTTGGCACCATTTTCCTAAAACCTATGACTAGGATTAGAAATAAGAAGGTTTATATCACAACTCTCTACGTAATTATTGATTTGTGTATATGTTTTTTTATATTTTTGGATGAGTTTCTGGAATTGACAGTAAATTAACAGATCAAGTCATACTATTTAAGTTTGTTTACATTACAAGCTAAAAATACCCATATGAATCCCTCAAAAAAAAATACCCATATAAATTGAGTAACAAAATTAGAGAATAAAATAATTTTATGGTTTTTCCAATTATAGACATATGGTTTTTAATGGGAAAATTCATGATCACTATTCTATACTATGCAACTTTTGCATGTCACCACGCTCTATTTTTTTAGTTGCACGTCACCATATAAGTTTTTATTTAGTTGCACCGTCGATCACAGAGTTAAGTTTAATGTAAAATTAATGTCTATAGTACCCCTATATTAAAAATTTTCAAAAAAAAATATCTTTTGAACTTTTTTTTAAAAAAAATATTTTTTATCACATAAATATTAAAACATTGATTTCAAAATAATTATTTTTTTAAAATGGTTTTTTCAAAAAAAATATTAAAAGTAAAAAAAATCACTTTTAACAACGTTTTTATTTTTAATATTTTTTCTAGAAAATATTATCTTTCAAAAAATAATACTCAAATTAGTTTTTTATTATTTATTTCATAAAAAAGATCAAAAATAATTACTTAAACAAATAATTTTTTCCTTTTTTTAAATACAATGGTATTTTAGTTATTTGAATATTGCATTTTCAAATTTTATTAAATAACTAAAATACTCTTGTATTTAAAAAATGAAAAATGAATAAAAACTCATTTGTTTAACTTATTCTTGTAAAAAAATTATGGAATAAATAATAAAAAACTAATTTGAATATTTTTATATTTTTTATAAAATATAGGGATAATCTCACCTACCTACAGCTAGTTTGACCCGAATATCACATAACTACAGCCAACATATTTTTTCATCTATGAGGTGCGTTGAGTTTGGCTATTCTCACTCAACTATAAACCGTTAACTTTTCAGTTAAATTTAAATGTGAAATGACAATAATACCCCTGATAGACATTTAAATTTTCAAATGGTGCCCTTTGACCTTTTATCCCCTTTCTCCTCTCTCTCTCCTTCTCACCTCTCTCTCCTCTCCTCTCCTCAAGTGACACTCAACCAAGTCCCAACCTTCTTTGTACCTTGTAACAAGTTTAAGGGACGGGAGCACATTCTTCTCATGCAATCATTCAAGAAATTTTCTAGACAGTAACAATACCAATCTGAAAGTGAAATGTGCACAATATCTATTCTGAGAAATTCTTTTATAAAGAATTATAAATAACCCTCCAATATGTTAATCATAAACCTTCAAAACACAAAATTTAATCTATAAATCCCCAAAACTCCAAACAGAAGTCCTAAATCCCAATCACTCGACCCTTCAAATCTATCCCAAACCAAGAACGACCCACTCCACCGAGATCCAAATTTTGTCCAGATTCACAAAAACAATAACAATAAAGATAAGATCTTCAGGTGTTTTATTGGTTCCCAATAAAATCCCAGAAAAGGGTAAGAAGATCAGTTTAAGCGGGAATTGACACAGCGACGACGGTCCACGTCATCATCGCCTCCGGCGCAAAAGCAAGCAAAGAAACAGCCCATCGCTCTCGACACCCAGCTCACGGACCTCAGGGCCCACGATGACCTCCTCCACGCCCGATTCCTTTCCACCGTGGATCTTTTCTTGGGCGGCAATGACCTTTTTAGTTTTATTTTTGGTGTTATTATTACAAGAAAATAAAACCTTGACTTGCTGCATACAATATACTTAAGTTTTTACATTGTTGCTTGATATTAGGCTACAAGAAAGAAAGCAATAGCCACAACTCATGAGAGAGAAAGTTGGGACTTGGTTGGGTCTCAGTTGGTCAACGTCGGAGAGAAGAGGAGAGAGAGAGAGGAGGAGGAGAGAGAGAAGAAAGGGGGATAAATGGTCAAAGGGCACAATTTGAAAATTTAAATGTCTGTCAAGGGTATTTTTGTCATTTCAAGTTTAAAATTAACTGAAAAGTTAACAGATTGTAGCTGAGTGAGAATAACCAAACTCAACGCACCTCACAGATGAAAAAATATGTTAGCTGTAGTTATGTGATATTCGGGTCAAACTAGCTGTAGATAGATGAGATTATCCCTAAAATATATTAAAAAAACGTTGTTAAAAGTGGTTTTTTATGCAAAAGTTGCGTAATATAGAGCAGTGATCATCAACAATTTTCCTTTCTCTTAATCATGGATCTTGAATTCTGTCTTACAAACTATAATTTAAAATTAGAAAGCTTTTGTCATATTCAAATCCTATTTTGAAAAACAAAAATTCAATTGATACTTACACTTGAAATAACGACCTAGATTTGAATCCATGCCATCCAAAGGCATGGGTCGCGTCTCGTCTCCGATAGCTGAACATGAAGAATTAGACTAGATGGTTATATCATTCATCAATTATTAGAATACGCATACACTAGTTGTATAATTCTGATGTTAATTACCAACAATAACTGTTATACATAAGCGGAGGCACTGCAGCATATAGCACAATGATTTTTAAGCAGAAGAAAAACTTTCAACAATATGAGTAAGTAATGAAACATTAGTAGTCATGACATGAGTGACACAACCAAATCCCCATTTTAAATAGGAAACAAAATTACGCTGTACATATATGTCTGCTGCTGCATAGGGTCAGAGAATCAAAAAATTGGAAGTCTTTACTCCAAAACAGCAACCTCTTGATCAACCCTCCAATAATTTGCATCATTGAACTCCTTCATCCCCGCACCACCCTCGTCGGTGTTCTCCTTTTCAGGAGACTTGGGGTTTTTCTTTAGCGGCCCTGCTTCCCCGACTATCCCCTCCTTGAGAGCCTGCTCCATTGCCTTCTCCGCCCCTTCCGTTTCTGCACCTACAAATTCAACATCCTCCTCAAACAAGGACGGTACACTTGCACTCCCACTCCCAGTCCCAGATCCATCGCTGGAGTCCATTGGAGTTGCAGAGCCGTTTGAAAGGTTAGTAGGTTCTACTACGCCTAATGAGGAACTAAACTCTTCTTGGCCAGAAGAAGCATTGACGACATCATCGTCGTGATCAACAAATGGATTCTTGCTTGACCCCCCGCCACCTTCCCCCCAACCCCCAACCCAATCAGGTAATGGCCGGTCACCAAACAAGTCCTCATTATCAGTTGCTTCAAACTGGAAGAAACCCATGTCATGATGAGATGGACTCGCCTTCTCATTCTGCTCCCCAATGTCCATGAAACTGCTCCCAGTGAAGTTCGTGTTGGAACTGGATGTGCCATTGCCAGAGTCTTTGCTCTCAGCCAGCTCCTCATCCTCTCCGACCACCACCTCATCATCGCTACTGCTGTTACCAGCATTTGTATTCTCGTTGAGATTTACCTCATCCATAATATCTGAAGGTGATGTGCTTGCAGCCGCATCACCAATTCTGTTCTCATTGAAGGCAAACCAGTTGGAACTTGTGAAGGGACTGCTGCATCAAGGAAAACAAGTGAATAATATTAATAACATCACTCACACACTCACAACACGGAGATTTCCTCTTAACGGAATAAATCCCCAGAATAATAGTCACTCACCTTCCTTGGTCATCACCACCAAGCCTTAGGGATGATATAACAACTTCTGCAGATTCATCATCAAAGTAAACATCCTGCGCCCAATCAAGACATTATATTTCATGACAATTTCATCTCAAAAAGTCAATTCATTCTTATAATATACAACCATCAACTACAAGAAAATAACATGACCAGCTTAAGCTGAAAATTGTTACCTCATCATCTCGATCAAGAGTTCCGTGGTCCTGCAACCAAAAAAAACCCACACTATAAATCAAAAAGCAAATGCTACATGATTGCGACACCATCTCTATTTACATGAATATCTAAGATATAAAATATAGGTGATAATACCCCCCACACAAGCCCTATATGTACCTCTTCTCCATCCTCATTCCCATATATCTTGTATCTAAAAGCCTGACTTAAATTATTTGCTAAAGCTGCCACGTCATAATCCCTGTCATGAATATCTTCATCATCACTGTCCCTTGTCCTGTCTTGTAATGCAGTAGGCCGACTGAAAAACAGAGGCACAGATGTCAACAACAAAACAAAATGAATGAAGAGAGTAAAAATTGGAACAAAAAAGTATTGTAAACACCTGATTGCGTCTCTAATATATAATATACAAATGAATAGAAAACATACCCACAAGCCCATCGATAGACATTTTCAACAGCATTACGATCCTGCAAGACAGTGGCCTGCCACCCATTCCATTCACTATTTTCCTGAATAGAAGATGTGCAAGAAAAACAGTTGTTAGCCCACATATAATTGATACGGTCCCGGGTTTGGATCAGGTTATGGGCTGATTTAGATAGATAATGAGCTCGATTAACGAGAAAGCTCCAACCTCAATTTGGCATTCATTCAAGAGAGCACTGATCTCTGAGTAGCCTTTTGTTTTTCTTTAATTCATTCATATTTTATTTCTCTCGACTTCAGGTATTTATAACAGCTTAAAGGAATAAAAACTAATCTCACAAACCTGTTAACTACTAACTCAAATTCAAAACTCAGATCTAATAAAGCAAATAACAATAATTATCTACTAACCCATCCCATTCTTATCTGTACTGCTTTTGAATTGATACTGTTGGGAATCCTAACAATAATGTTGCAGAAAAAAGGTGATACTTGGATTATGCAACAAGATATTCACGATGTCGGACACCACCAATGTATCAAATACATCACAAGTGAATGTGGTAGGTACCCATCATGAACAAACCGATGAAACAGCAACATTTTCTATGTTTCGGCATCTAGGTGGGTCACATAAGGATAGCTTATTTATGCATGATAAAAAAGAATGAACTAACAGCAACGATTTTGGATTACAGTTCATTAAATATGTTACCATGCGTACACAATGTCTTGTTTCTTACTCACCTGAAGATGTGTGAGAATGATGTTGTTGGTGTTTGCCAACTGACAAAGCTTATTAGAAATTCTTGTGATGTGACCAAGGTGTCCTTTTCTCGGAGCTTGTTTTCCAGCAGCAGGTATAGTTGGCTGAACAAACATGAAAGTTTTCAAATCACGGCAACTTTTCAAATTATAATTGACTATGCTCATTTCTGGGCAACACATGCTATTCCCCAATCCAAACTCTTAATAAAGAGTTAAAAGCAGAATATACAACCTAACAGTAACAGCAGATTGAGCATGCGCCTATCCAATTAATGAGTATATGCACTCCCTCCCTGGTCCCAACTTTGTATCCGTTACTCTCATGAGTTCCCATGTCTCAACTACTCAAAAGTTGTTACAACTTATGGAGGGATATCACTGGTAATTTATTGTTAATTATCTAAATAAAATGGAAATGGGACACTTAAATTTGGGACGGAGGACGTACCTGATTATTGTCCCCAGAAAGAGTGGGTTGTCCATCTGTCTGGATGATTTTACCAATCAAATTGCACTCTTGAAGAAGATGATGAAGAATGGTGTCATTCTTGCTTTCCAAACAAGACATTATAATACTCTCTACATGATGGTGCAGTGCATTATTGTACGGATATCTGCATCAAGTTGAACAAATTATTACAATCGTGTCTATTCACTAGTAAGAAAGTAGAGGAGCAATATGTCAAATATCTTATCCCTTTTGATTAACTATTTTTTGCTTGCAACAATGACATCATTAAGTTAACATCAATTCAAAGCCAAGATACAAAGCAACAACGTACTCAAAGAAAAGATCAAGGACACGTTGAATTGTCCCAGAGCTAATCAATTCCTTTTCTGCAGCTTCATTGCCATTCCTAAGTAGCACCGCAATGAACTCAACAACCTAAATAAATTGGTACAAAGTTAAGCAAAGAAAATTGTGGATAAAAGAGCTTAAAAAATACTCTTCTCTAACTTTATTCAGAATATATATTCAAAAGGATACCACTATTACAGTATAGTAGCAGTGTCATTACCCTGTCAATGTAACTCCACTTAAAGCCAGTTTCATTAACGGATGGAACTTTGTATTAAAACCAGATATATGTTTAAATTAGTGAATCAACCTTTAGGCGATACTTTCCAAGAGGTGGTCTCAGTTCTCCATATGTTGTTGGCAAAACCTTTTCATCAGATAAAACATTCAACAGCACAAGTAAATCACCTGCACAACAAACTTCCAGAATCAAAATCATATTGGAGTAGAAGTGATCACAACACAAACTGCTTTGCAGGCCCAAGAATAAAATGAACATTAATTCATATCTAATGCACTAACAATCTTAGGGAAGGTCCTAATTCTATACAGCTTAACAATTATACCAAGTTAGATTGATCACTTCAGGACATTAAAAAACTATAATTTGTTCACATTTAATGCGTTCGAGTAACAGGAAGAACTTTCCTGATGGAGGCATTAGGCTTTAATTAGGTTTCTGAAGCCTGATAAAATGAAGGATCCGTGGAAAATATGCAGCAATACAATGTTAATTAATACTTCACATGACTACTTGGTATTCGAACGAATATTGTTTCAAATCAATATGTAGTGTATATAGAATTACAGATACATGGTCTTGTTTTTAGCTTCTGTTTAATTTTATACTTCCAAAGGAAAAATCATTCATTAAAAAGATTGGCAATGCAATAAAATCTTTAGTTTGGCCTAGACATGTAATATTTAACACAGCCAAGGGCTGCTACCCAAAAATAGGAGGGCAGGTAAGATATCAAGTGATGTCCAGCAAAAAAATAGAACAATACAACATATTGCAAATACTAATCACAAAAATGTATCAAAATTATGTATGAGTTGTCTAACGGTTAGAAATGGTGCGCTTAATAATAATAGGATGATGGGATAAGCCAAAAACAGAAGGCAGGCTTAACTTACCAAGTCTGGGCAGCATAGCACCTACAGTCTCTGAGTTAACAGGAATTGGAGATTCATACATATGCTGACTTCGGAAAGAGTGAAATAAAGAAGAAGAAACTGCTGATCTCTTTGGGTCCAACAACGATATACAAACAGATAAGGAATGGACAAGCCCAGACTTTGAAAGTGAATCTTCCAGTGCATGACCAAATATCCTTGCAACAAAACTGTTCACAACACAAACTATAAGGGATGATATTAAATTAGTCTTACTAAATGAGAAAATAATAATGCCACATACCTTGGACTGGAAAGTTTAGTGGCAAGGGCTGATGGGGCATTTCGAGTGATGGCACAAAGTGTTTCAGCTGCATTTGCATGAACCTCTGGAGGATTCTGTCACACATCAAACAAAGTTGTTAGATGGCCTAGCAGAAGTATCAGGTTACTACTTTATAAGAGATGACAAATTAAATTCAATGGCAAGGAAAGGGATGGCCTTTGTGGGCTTAGGTCTACACTGGGTCTTCCAAAATCCTTCAATACTATAAAGAGTGACAAGTATTTTTCTCTTGATTGCAGCAAGAGATAGATACCTTTGATGTTACCCTTGAGTGCAAGGTTTCATGCATCAGTATACATATGTTATTTCAACCAAATCAGCCATGTATATTACTTCAAATAGTATCCAATGTAATCAAACCTGGTCCATGTAGTATTACTTTGTCCAAACTAAACCCAACCCATCCCACATAGTATTTAGTTGTGCAGTTACTTGGCTTCTGTACATTGTAGTTGATTCACACCATTGCAGGCTATAATAGATCTGGGGAAATAATTGTTTACAAGTAATGATGACAATTTTAAGATGTTTATTTATCAATTACTAAAAAAATAATCTAAATATATATTTACTATATTTTAGTTATATAGTAATATAATCAAAATTTACTTTACCAATATAATTTGCTAAGGTTGACACCGCCATTGCTCATGCTCTTCATTTACTATTCTGAAACCCAATTACCTAGTCAATTCCTCCTATCTAAAAATGTATTCCTTAAACAAAGCTAGAAAGATCTTCTACCAGCACCAATAAATGTTGAGTAGCAAAATCATATTTCTATATGGAGCAGCTCAATACACCAACACCTACCAGCAATGGATGATCCAGCCCTAATAGGTGTGCAAGCAAAGAAAAAATCAATAATCATATTATATAATAAAAAATGGATCAAATAATTTTTTATATAATGTTCATCATCTAGTGGGTTATAAGATAATAAAATAATTATTATCGTACTTGTAAAAAAATGAATAGTACAATTGCACAACTACTAATACATGATCTGGGCTGGTTTGGGCAATTTGAACAATTCTACATTTTTTAACAAAATGTTAACTGTAAGACTTGAACCCTTGCACTCATTACTAGCAGTGAACACCTTTAACCGTTGCTTCTTGGGGAAGTACTTGAGATATGCTCATGATTATAACGCATGCATATTTAATTGTTGTTTGAAGATACGATATGAGTGTGGGCCTACAAAGGCCCACACATGCCTCTGCCCTCGCCCACCAACTAGTTAAAGAATCTAGCACCTAGTTAAGGGATCCGTCTTGCACTGATTCTAATTGAACTTAAATCTCCGGCTTTAACTTACAGATGGATTCAGTTTGTCCACAATCATTTCTAGTAGGTTACTGTCAGCCAACCACTGCATCACATCCACAAAATTGGGATACACATGATCATCAGCACCTACAAGTCGCACTAAAACCTGCATTCAGACGTTCATCAGGCTCTAAAACAAAACTAATCATTTAGAATGCGAACTGTTACGAATAATACCAAAGAAGGGAGAGGCTGTAATTTACCTCCATGATGGAAGTAATCCCTATCAAATCAACAAGTTGGCGGAAAACACCCTGATGAGCCTACATAAAAGAAAACGAGAGTAAGAAAAAGACATGTTAATAAATATAAAAAAAATAGACAATCATATCATACAGAACCAAATTTAGTAAAATTGAGGTATAGAAAATAACAACTTTGTAAACCATATCCTTAATGTGCCGAAACCTGAAAACATGTCTATTTTTACAATAACAGCCTTCCAATGCCGATTACAATAACAACTTCCCGATAAAAAAACAACCTTCCAATGCCATATTCACTAGACAAACTGATAAGCATTGGCACTACAGGGCAACCTTTTCACATGTCATGACCAAGTGACTCATGAAGCAGCTTTTATAGCATGTCTCCATTAGCCCAAATCTAACTTCTCCATCAGGCCAAGAACTAATGAACTCATGTAAAGCCAAAACTCATCTTCCTAAATCTAAGAGATAACAGTGTAGGTAGCAGCACTGTTGTGTCAGTCATGATGCACAAGAATTATATTTATAGCAGATATATGTATATCTAGGCAATAGTTGTGAATTCATGTTCCTTGGAGAGCACATTTTTTATCATGTTGCTTCTGACATTTGATTGAAACTACATATTTTAAATTTTACCGCTAATTCTACCAAAATATTATCACAAACTAAATTATGGGTACTAAATCTGATGTGGATTTTAATTTCACATATGCAAGTCTTACATCTGATCAGTTCAAATGAAACAATTGGACCAAACTAAAGATAAATACTTACTTGAACGTAGTTCATGAGTGGGACTGTCTTCCGTAACATGAGGCATATGACAACCTTGTAAGAGACATAAAATATAATCAGGTTGTTACTTTAGGAAATATAATATACATGACACATTAGTTGAAATACACCACAAACCTTACTGAAATACCCAGCCAACAACGCACTATGAGGACGGTTTGGCTCCAAGAAGGAGAAGAGTAAATTCATTAGCTGCAATTGTTGTAGCAAACCAAAATTATATTAAAACGATAATGGTACAATACACGACAGATATACCATACATATTTTAGCAGTAGAGATAACAAAGTACATACCTCCTCCTCTTCCACTAGAGTTTTTAAAATAACATCAATCTCACAAGTAAATATTTCACATGCGATAAAGGGGAACCTGCATTCATCAAACATATTTACCTGAAATTGTCAGATACGTCAAAGAAGAATTCACCTCGGGAAATCTAAATGAAATACAATAAAAACAACTACACCCTAGCAAAAAAAATGCATACTTGAAGGTTCGCTTGCTTTCAGCATCCTCCGCGGGCTCTTCAACAATATACCGCAATAGCTGTTCTACCTGGACTCTATCTCGTAGGCTACGAACCCAGGCATTATATTAGACATGCCAAAGGAAAAAATTAATGAAAGACTAGCCAAATGGAGCAGGATAGAAATATTACAAGTTGATAAGGCGGCTATTTAAGGCTTTGCATTCTTGGATTATTTCTTCTTCGTCCAGAAGCTCTTCCAGTGTGAAACTTTCCTTGTCCAACACCGAATCTACCTGCAAAAGAAATAACCGTTTAAGAAAAACTTAGCAGATTCCAGAGCCAATCCACGCACTTTGATGCCAAAAAAACAAACATTTCTAGTCATAAATATTTGGCGGGTTAGTAAGAAAACCACGTTGCAGAGTTCATCCAACGAAAACAATGATTCATTTGACAAAAGTGGACCATAGATTCATTCAGTAAAGGAAAAAGGAATCTCCCCCACTTGAACAAATATTACACAAACTGCAGTCCACTCTTGTAAAGCAAATCCAAGGCTGCTCGAACAATGGATAAAAAAATATAGATTCCACAAAAAAAGTGGAACTCCATGTCTTAAATTAAATATGACGACAGTGAGGCAATTCGTTCTCTCAACATAGAAATTCAAATTGAATAAGAAAAAACATCCACTATTCCAGTGATAATCATCTAAATTGAAACATCTTATCAACAAAAACAATTACACATCACATCAATCAGTCCAAAACAAGTTCAACTGTACAAGTACTCCACCAGAACCAATCCAATTTCTCATCACAAAAATTCAAATCCCAAAAAAACAGTACAGTAGCGAATAGCCACAGCAACTCATTCAATCGAAAAGCAAGAGATCACACAGAAGGTCAACACGAGCAAGCGAAGAGAGGCAAACAGAAAAACAGAGAACCGGAGAGAAATTGAGAGCAAGAGGCACTACTTACAGGCGAGGAGGCAGAGAGAGCAGTGAGTTTCCAAAACATGGTGAAGAGAAAATATGAAATCAGCTGTGAGCTGCACCGATCTGTGAACCCTAGAAAAACCAGCAAATCTAGGCCTGGGCGTAAAGAGGATTCGATTCGAAGATCGAAACCCTAATCAGACGATCGAGAAGGATCAGAGCCGTGAAGATCGAGAACCCAAAAATTGGCGTAGCAGAAATGGAAGGCTAATTTGTGCTTGAGAGGGAGAGGGAGAGGGAGGGCATCTCGTGAGGCGCAAAAGTACAAATGAGCTCATTAATTTTTATTTTTTTTATCCCATCATGTATGTATGTATGATGTATGGTCATGCATGCATGTATGTGTATTATGTGGATATTGTAAACTCAGGTGACTTGCACGAAACAGCACCACAGCTTCAAAAGAGAGAGAGTGTCCTTAAAGTTACAGCCCTGTCTCTTTTCTAGGTAACAGCCTCATTCATCACTCTCCATCTGTACTACTTCTGATTAAATTTGTTATTATCTTAGGAGAGATAAGTCAATGTCAATTACGTAGCCATTTTCATGCTTAAATTTGAATACACTAATTATTTTATTATTATCGAAATCAAAATCATCCCACATCAAATTTATATATATATATATCAACTGAGCTGATGATAAATACGTTACAATAAGATTGAGGGATTGTCCCATCCCATGTGGGCGATACACTGGACGAGTCCAACACTCGCACCGGCCAGCCAATCAGAGATGAGAAACTTGATACGTAACCACTGATTAAGATTGGTCAGTGAGTCACGGTCAATATTGAAAAGTAGCTTATATTTATTTATTTATTTCATAGTTATTTATATCATCAATCATGCATCCTCGGACATGCAAATGAATGATGCCCAATCATCGACAGATTTCCCAAAATGTCCCTGATAGTTTGTGAAATTACCAGTTGTGTACAACACAACAGTGGTTTCAAACTATGTGTGTATATTTAAATGAGTAGGTGGCGATTGAAATGAAAATGTTGTCACGTGTTTTTGGTCTATTAAAATGTTTTGCTTTTGAATGTAAAGGGACTTTTTTTGTTATAGATTTGAAGACAGCAGTGGGAAGCATAGTTACTAATTAGGTAAACCTTACCAGCAATAATTGAATCTCATTAAAGGTTTATTCAAAGTTGATTAAGTACTACTTAAGATAAAGCATGTTATATATTTTAGAATTTTGTTATCATATAAATTATTTAGAGAGCATCTCTCATGCATTCTTTCCTGAAAAAAGAAAACTCTCATGCATTCTCTACTTCAACTATAACATGCAGTTGAAATTTAATAAAGCATCCTTCAAGTGCTCTCTCTTTTTTTAATGGAGATTTGGACTCATTTGACTCTCACATTAGAGAGACACGATAAAGATTAAAAGATAATAAAATCAGAATACGTGAATATTGTACCAAGACTCAAATCCAAGTCTCATAAATTCAAATTCAAGTGTTTAATCAGTTAGTCAATCATGTGATATTAAAATGGTGACTCTCTATATCAGCTACATGCAATATTTTTCTATTTTTTTTACCAGGATTGGGTCTATAATCTTACTACTACTACTATTATTATTATTATTATTATTATTATTATTATTATTTTAAAATGGATAGATGTTACGAGATGTAATTAGGTGGAAATATATATTTGTGGTGTAAAGTTACTAATTGATTGTGATCGTCCGATTGAGAATCATACGGTTGAGAATGTTGTTAGTTTGTTTATGACACCAATAGGTAAATAAATTCAAGCTGAATTAATTCTTGGTTTTTTTTATTCACATTGAAGGGTATTATTGTCAATTACACATCTCTTGCGCAAACAAATCTACCTGGAAGAGTATATTTTTACACTTTTGTTGGTGATAATTTGTACTCTTTCTATATTTTATTTCATCTCTGATTTCTGTACAATCTTAATTTTGTAAACCCCATAGAAAAATTAGAGTCAGTCTAAGGTTTTCTTACTCAGACAAATTAGGCGGAGCCAAAGATCAAACGAGTGTAGAGATTGTGTTTGTTGCATCATCATGAAGTAGATCACTTGGTAGTGAAATTTCACACTGAGACTTGTACACTATCATGACATAGAAAATACACTGATCGACAAGTAATAATATGATTTTTAGGGCTCGTGTATCGATCCCATAAGGAGGGATAAGCGAATAGTTAGTGCATGCCAAATTTCAATACCTAGAACTAAGTCGAGTTTGAGCAAGATAAATAATAAAATTAAACTTAAAGCATGCAATCTCCATAATACTTCAAACCAAACAAGCAATTTCAATCAAATAAATCTCAATCATTATCATCTGAATACTTCAAATTTTCAAATTTCCATATAATCTAATCGGGAATTTTGGGCTCATGAGGAAAATCAAGCAAATATGCAATTACGTAATGTGGTTCTTACGGATGTTGGCTATTTTATATGGTGGAATGATGTCCATCCATATGTCGCGACTTAAGACGCCGATGTTCAAATCAGAAGATGTTCATCCATAAGTCTCGAACATCACGATCTAACATCTCGCCAGAAGACTTTCTGGAGATTCATTAATTAAAAGATCTTCGAATATCAGAAAGATTATTTTTGTATCAACTGTGCAACAGCAAAAGGAAACATGGAAGAGATGGAATCGGCAAGACGCGTACAAGATCCTTGTAGGAAACCCTAAAGAGAGTCTCGTCACATCTTCTACAAATAGATGATCGTTCCATCCCGTAGAAGGTGGTGATGTGTAGCTATATCTTGGTTGATAATATACAAGGTCCTTGAACGTGTTGGACGAGCGTATTAAGGAGTTGTATGTTGTAGCTAAGATCATAGCTGTGTGTGTTCCAAACAAATATTCGCAGAAACATTGTTTGGTTGATTTGAACGAACCCGCACCAGTGAGAATGTGTGCAAACCTTTGAAGACGACGACAAATGAGGAGATGAAAATGTGGGATCCGTTCTAAGAGTGGACTCGATTCGGAGGCTCGAAGACAGGGGGAGACCCTAGGTTAAGTTCACACTCATAATAATACCGTAGAGCTTAGATTTGTGTGATAATCGTAAAGTTTTGTATGTGTGATTGATTACATATAGTGAAACTTGTTCACTGGCAAAGTGCCCCCAGACGTAGGTGATGTTGCACCGAACTGGGTAACCAACTTCTGTGTCGTTTAATTTCTGTTTGTTTATTGGCTTTGCACCGGCACGATGTCTCACACTTAGTCCCAACATCATACGAGACATCTTGCGTTTAACCATAATTTCATGTAATTATCATTTAGGGGATTTAAATTGTCTTGAGGATATTCGTGTATCGAATCTACCCAAAATCTACCCAAAATCCCGTGTACAAGAAAATTAAGGATCTAATTACTTAATTAACTATAATACAATAAATATTAGGCCAAATACATGGGTAATTAGTCCTAGGGATCCTCATTACACGACTAGCCTTCTATGTTTGTCACTTATAGCGATTGGTCTCGTATTCACCCTTTCAGATTGAGTTATGGTGTAAATATGAGTTATAAACACTATGATCCACCTAATTAGATAGTTTCATAAGCCTCTCCAATTAGATTAAATCTTAATCAAAGCCTCTCCAATTAGATTAAATCTTAATCAAGCCTATCTGAGAAATTATGCATTAACATGTGGTTAGACTGTTCACAATAAGATAGTGGGTTGAAAGTGGGTACTCACAATGCTGTCATGTGACAACCACAATAATGAGCCTCTTGAAAAATGGGTGAGGTGGAGGGAATGTTGAAAAGAGAAGGAGTTAGTGCAGAGGGTAGGAGAGAGAAAGAAGTGACTCCCACTTTTAATATATAATAACGTGATACTCATATAATTTATAGTCACTGTATCTATATGTATATATCTCTTATATTTAATAAATATATAATATGTCCATTAATAAAAATAAATAAAATATTCATTGAGTATATTTAATATTTATTTTCTCTATATATACTTATTATGTTCTCATATTTGATTCACAAAATTAGTGATGTCTTTCTCATCTTCTTTTTTGTCTTATAATATGTATTTCAATTTTATAATAATCTAACTTTATAAATTGTGGTTTTCATATTCATGTTATAATAAAGTAGTTTGTTTTTTTTATAAGGGGTAATTCCATGTCAGTACCCTAACTTTGCTTCATTTCGAAATCAGTACCCTGACTTTAAACCTTTTTTTGCCGGTACCTGAAGTTTATTTACGTTGCAGTTAAGGTAACGGCTGTTAAATGTAACAGAATTGGTGTGCAAAAAGTCTAAAATGCCCTCAATAGTTTTGGTCTATTAAACTGGTCTGATTGGTTTAATTGATATGATTATGAAATGACTATTTTACCCCTAATTGAATACTCAATTTAACTAATAAATTGAGGCAAATATGACTTTTCACATAC
>OY987317.1:29231741-29266795 GCA_963920655.1 Geranium rotundifolium | reverse complement strand
CGACCGTCTCCGCCGCCACCATCGCGCGGCCGCGCGCACGACCGTCTCCGCCGCCACCATCGCGCGGCCGCCTGCTCACCGGCCGATAGTGAGCGGAATGTGGCCGGAGATTTGGTTCTGGGAGAGCTTGGAGAGGGAGCGAAAGATAAAGGCGTGAACAGACAGAGGCGAGAACGGAGGCGCTGGATCTGGGGAGGTCGAGGCGAGCGCGGAGGCGCTGGATCTGGGGACGAGCTTGTGGCGGCGCGTGGAGGGAGGGAGAGTGCCCGAGGTCGTGCGGTTGGGTCGGCCGGGACGGGAGGCTGGCGTCGTGGGCCGAGGAGGGCCGTCGCCTCGAGACTCGACCATTGGCCGGAGACGGGGGCGCTGGCGGCCGGAGTCGCGGCGGATGCGCGATGGTGGCGGCCAGTGAAGCGAAGAAGTCAAAGAGTCATTGGATGTGACCAATGGCCCTTTTTGAAAATTAGAATGAAATTTGAGGGCATACTTGTCTTTTCAATTAAAACTTTACATTTTCAATTAATTATTATTTGTGTAATGAAAAGTCATATTTGCCCTCAAACTATTAGTTAGATTAGTTGTTCAATTAGGGGTAAAATAGTAATTTCATAATCATATCAATTGAACCAATCATACCAGTTTAACAGACCTAAACCATTGAGGGCATTTTGGACATTTTGCACACAAATTCTGTTATATTTAACAACCGTTACCTTAACTGCAACATAAATAAACTTTAGGTACCGGCAAAAAAAGTTTTAAAGTCAGGGTACTGATTTCGAAATGAAGCAAAGTTAGGGTACTGACATGGAATTACCCTTTTCTATAATTATAAATGAATAATAATTGTGAAATATTTAATTATATGTGAATATTGTTTTTTTTGAAGTAAAATCGAATTTTATTTAGGAAATAGCAACTAACCCGGCATTAAGTCGGACAACTGAAGTTACAGTTGGTGGGACATCCCCCTCACCATAAACCCAACTACTGTTAGTTAAGACAAAACTGGCCAATTCGTGAGCCATTTGATTGCACGTTCCGGCTGTGGGTAGTTCGCAACCCCGTTCGCAAATTTCCCCAAAGTTATTCAGCTTGACCCGTTTAGCATCTTGCAGAGCCACGACCTCCAACTCATACGGATGGAGAATCCCCGTGATCTTGCTGCAGAATGGTTTGCTTAGGCCTCCATGATAACCCTGAAGACCGATCAACTCGAACCAGTTAGCATCATGCAGAGTCACTGCCTCCAACTCATACGGATGGGAAAAACCCCGTGATCTTGCTGCAGTCCACCTTAAACCAGCTTCCTCGATCAATCCTACGATAAGTATTGCGAAGTTTAAATTCTCCCAGCTCATTGGGTTTAACCAGATTAACCCATCGACACCAGGGACCCCTTGTTTCCTTCCAGTACCGATCCCAATATGACACCCCCGGTGACGTATTGAAGCTTAAGCCAGCCGAGACCCCCTAGTTCGGTATGCTTGCCTGAGTCTGCCCACTGACTGGATCCAAATTCTCCAACCTGCGCCTTCCTCTTCCGCCTCAAGCCTCCTCCCACAGCCCCGAACCTTCTCTGCCCCTCCCACTTCCCCGAGTCACCTCCCACAGCACCTCCCTCCCTCTGCAAACCCGCCCAAGACCTCCCTTGGCCGTCCTTCTCCATAGCCGAGCCTCCCCGCCTCGTATCGACTCCCTCTCTCGAGACCTCCTCCGTCGATGCTATTGTATGCACCACCGTTGCACGACACCACAGACGCCGCCTACCTCGAGAAGCCGCCGCCACCCGAAGCAATATGCCGCCGTCGTGAGAAATTGCCACTATCAGGCGAAAACCTTACCTCTTAGAAGAGGAAGGTACAGTCCGCAACCCCTCCCCCTTTACTAATATTTGGTGTACATGTGAATATTGTTAGTTGAATTAAATAATATAAACATGAGGCACTCTATTGTGGCCTCCAAAAAGTGAGTGTCTACAGAGAGTGTGTCTGCTGATGTGACAACTCAAAAGCTGACAGGGAGACTCCTATGGAGGCACTATGTTGTGCACAGCCTTAAAGTCCCTAATGAAGTGCCCTAAATACCTAATTGATCAATTAATCGTATACCCAATCAATTCCCCATATTAGCCAACCATATTCATGCAAAGACAAGTTATAGAAGAATGGAAATTAAATAAAACAATGGACAATTAAATTCAAAGGAAACTTCACCATTCAAAGTTGTATACCTTCTTTACACTTCAATCCTTTAAAATCCAAAAGAAACTTCACCATTCAAAGTTGTATACCTTCTTTACACTTCAATCCTTTAAAATCCAAACACTTCTCTCCCTGTTCTCTAAAAATTCAGCTCTCCCATTTATAAAAATATACACGTTTCATGATTGGCTCGTCTATAAAACAAGTGTATCAATTATTTTAAGCCGAGTCAAAAAATAAGGTCTAAGTATGATAAAAAATGCCCCAAATTTAAATATGTTAGGCTTATTTTCAAAATTGATATTCAAAATAATACTTTTATAATCACTTTTGCTTTAGGACTCAAGAATTATTGAGCCGACTCTAATACGTTCGTTATACACTTATCCACTATAATAAGGAAAAAGAAGAATTTGAACACATAATTTGAATCGATTAGATCAGTCTGATTTCAAATCATAACTATTTAGGACATGTTAAACTTTTTATAGGTCAATTTGTTAGATTTAATAGAAGTTGTTGTTTAAAGGGGTAATTACAGATCACTATACCCCTAAACCTCGTTCTCATATCACTTTTCCCAACTTTCAGTTTTTTTTCTCACTCCCCCAACTTTGATTACGTTACATATAGAGTAAATTCCGTTAGATTTAACTAATGTGATTTGTAAAAAGTCCAAAATACCCTCTCTATATATGTTCCAAACACATAATTCTTTGAGAATGTAAAAAGACTATTTTACGCTCAAATGAATAATAATTATAACTAATAGATGGAGATTATTTTTGTCTTTTCATTTAAACAAATAAAAAGATTAATTTAAAAAGAAAAATTGACAATTATATTTTAAGTGAAATGACCATTCTCTCTTTGTCCCACCACTCTCTTCTTCAACCTCTAGTTCTTCGTTCTACAAGAGCTCAAGAACAAGCTCGCCAAGAAAAAAATGGGATCTTAAACAAATTGGGATGGGGAAGATTGAAATTTCACTAACAAGTTGGAATCACAGGAACAAACATATTGGAATTACACAAACTAAAACATCAAAGCCATGCATTACACCAACAAATTATATATACCAATTTCAATCTAATAAATCACAAATAATACATGAGAAATTTATGGTAAAAGGCAATTATGGTGTTGAGCTCCAATTGGGGACGTCAATCTCGGGGCATTCTTGTTCGACATGTCGGAGACGTTATAGGGGTGCAACCTGGGCCTCGCCGAGAAAGCCTAGAAGCGTGGAAGGTCCAGGAGGAGACGAGGGTCCTCGACGTTGACGAAGAGGAAATGAGGGTCCTCGACTTCAACGGAGATGAGGGGTTTGGGGGTTTGAAGCAGGAATAGGTGAGGAAGACGAAGAAATGCTTCAGATCGTTCTTGAGGGGTTGTCAGGGTTGGAGGAGGTCGACGTCGCCGATGAGTCATCACCGGCGTGGAAGGCAGATTCGGCGAAACTCAGGCCAATCTGGAAAATCTCAGAGCTTCTAGACCCCGCGACCAAAACCCCACTCCCCTTCTCCATCTCCGACACCGACACCGTCAAGGGCCAGGAGCTCACCGTCGCGATCTTCGGCCATTCGTCGCTCCTGGTCTCCTTCTCCATCTGGCCCAATCCTCGGCCCTCCAGTGGCTTCGCCTCCAACCTTCGATTGATGAAATTTGACAGAAGAGGAGATGGAGGTTGAAGGCAGGAAGAAGAGAGAGGTGAGTGACAGAGGTTGGGGAGGGAGGGCTAAAAGGGTCATTTCACAATTGTTTTCAATTGTTTTTATCTTTTAATTGCGTTAATTTAAAAAGACTCATATGCCCTTCAACTCTAAGTTTGGTTTATCATTAAAGTAAGGGTAAAAATGTCATTTTATAATTATCTCAATCATTATAAGATTGAAAATAATTATACCTGGGGCATTTTGGGTATTAAAAAAAATTTAACGGTTTCAGTCACAGATTTACCTTAAGTGTAACGTAATGAAACTTAAAATTCTGATCAGCTAGTCGTGCCAGATGCCACACACAATGTTACACAGAATGCTATAACGTTGTGTCTGACTTTTTGCGTAGATAATGTAGGACAGTAATTATAAAGCTATAAGTAATGACACAACAGATTGTTTACCCAGTTCGGTGCAACGTCACCTACGTCTGGGGGCTCTCAGCCTAGTGGAAAGATTTCACTTATCAGTAATCCGTCAGAACATACAAGTACCTGTGATCACTCCTAGATCTATACTTTATGCTACGTCTTACAGTGCAATCTATCTCAGGGTCTCCCCCTGAATCCAAGAACGTCTTGATTCCACTCTTCGAGAAATCGCCTTACTCTGTCGTCTTCAAGTCTTCTTCAAGCTTGGTGGTTGCGTGCAGTCAAAACTCACGACTTCAGTAAACCCTCAATCACCTAACTCTCTATAGTTATGTGATACACAATATCCTAAGCTCAATCTGCAATTTCTCAGCCCGCAAACCTTCACGTCTAAGAACCTTGCAAATTGTTGCTAGGAAACAAATAAAGAACCACACAATTGCTAAGGGGGTAGCCTAAGCTTTTATAGCAATCGTGGATGAGTACTAACCCTAAAGGGTTTCCTCTTAATCGCCGTCTTTCTTCTTTTCAGATTAGGAGTCGTTCTGCACTTTCCTAATCGTCTTCTTGCTTTTCTGCCGAATCTGCACTTTCCTGATTTCTGTTGATCAGGATGTTTGCCGAGACGCCGTCAACAATGTCACAGAAGATGTCGTAGAAGATTCTTCGACATTCTTTGTAACATGTTCTTCGGTTCCTTTAAAAATCAGCTAATCTCTAAAACCGTCGTAACTACAATCTCCCCCTTTGGCTATTTTTAAGGGCAGCATTCTTCATCGTATTCTGCATCGCATTCTGCATCGCATTTGTCGTCTCGTCGATCGGTAGTGTCGCGCGTATCATCATGTCTTGTGTCTTCAAGTCGTCGTCTCTATCTTTCTTCCTTGTATCATCGCGCGCGTATATCTAATTTAAACTTACTCCCCCTTGTTGGCTCAAAAAGAGCCAAAGTATAAACAAATATTGTAACAAATCCGGGAAATAAGCAAAATAAACCAAACATAACTCACACTTTCTCTCAATCAGCTGTCAAGAGTAAGCGTGATACATTGTTCACCAAATATTACAAAAATAAAAGTTGTTCAGTAGTTCAAGAGTCAGAGAGTTTCATGAAATTTTAAATAGAGCTGCTGCTGGAACTTGCAGTCTCTGTTGCTTCAGTGGAGGCTTCTTGGGTAGCTTCTTCTGGATCATTAGGTAGGGAGGTTGTGTCATCATCTTCAGAGCCTGGAGGAGACATGGATTTCAGTAGGTTGGCGCAGTGAGTTCGGCGCTGCGAGAGGTGCTTCAGAGCAGTCTTCAAATTTACAATGTCCTCGTTCAAGCATGACGGCATCCCTGCTGGTGGTTCTGGTTAGAGGGACGGCACTTGTGGCTCGACTGGTCTTTGCCTTGGCTTCTGGCCTGACAAGATCAGGAGCATGCTTCCCCTCAAACAACTTGTGGCTTACCACAATCAGTCCTCCTCTTTTGCCCACCTTATCCGATGGTTTCAACACTCCAGGGTGTTGATGTACAAGTAGTTCAGAGATAAGGGATGGAAAGGCAATGGGAATTTTCACAACAAGTGATCTAGCATGGCGAATAAGATGATCAATCACAAATTGCCCAAAGTCAAGTTTAGATCCAGTACCTATTTGGTAGATCAGTATTGCCAGCTCAGGTTTGATAGATGATGCGTGGGTCAAGGGAGCCCAATTTGCCACTCCAATCCGGAAGAGAATGGAGTATTTGGAAGTCAGATCTGATGCTGCCACAGTACCTTTGGTCGGCCAAGACCTGCTTTTATCTCCGGTAATCTCACGGAGGACTTTGTTGAGGTCGGGTGGTGGCATAGATCGAACCTTCTTCCTTCCCAGGAAGTCATTAATAATGTCAGAGGAGATGTCAAAGCGAATGCCTCTGACATATACCTTATCATACTCTGGAGCATCTGGGGTACCAAACGTGGTAGGCAAATTTGCAATAAACTCCTTAACCAAGAGGGGATAGTGGTTACCAATGTTTGAGACGGTTCTCATTAATTCTGCCTTCTCCAGGAGCTGTATAATGGCCTCTAACCCAAGCAGCTCCGACGACAGTGTCTTCTCTGGGTACACCGTTCTTTGAAACACAAACTCCCACCTCTTTGCACCGTCTGCTGAGTGAAACGACACATTGTCGTAAGTGACATTCTCGGTGTTCTTGGCCGTTTTCAGGGCCTTCTTTTTCTTTCCTTCCTCAGCGGGAACCTCTTCTACGTCATCATCAGTTGTTTCATCTATCAAACTCCTTGTCGAGATCACTTTCTTCCCTTTTTTCTTTGACATACAGCTTTTTCTTTTTGTTGCTGGGACCTCCAACATCCTTAACCTCCTTTCTTTTCCTTGTTTCTTTTAGTTTTCCAACCATAACAGCCAAACTTTCAGTTTCTTCTAGAACCTTTTTTTTAGGGACGATAGGACTGTGTGTGCCGTCTCAGCAGCTTCTTCCGTGACATCTTCTCTGGCATCCAGAGGGTTTTCTTCTGTGTTGTTGGTGGTGGCATCCTTGTTCTTCTCAGATTCTTCTAGATCGGTCTCTCCGTTTCTGGTTTCTTCTTTCTCTTCTTCTTCTCCTTCCGCAATGCGTTCCAACCCATGGCTGACCGGAGTCAGATCCTCCTTTTCTCCTTCCGGACTTATTAGTTCCTCTACCACACCATCTTGTGGTGGGTCCTGGTTTTCCAGCAGTGATTCCAACAAATCACTGTTTCTAGAAGTATCGGCAGAGAAATCGTTACCTGGGATGTTTGTTGGTGTTGGAACTGCGACGATTTGCATGGAGGCTTCTCGATTTTCCTGGCTAAGATCATTCTCCCTTTCTGCCCCAGTTAGGTCAGACAATGAGAATGCAGCGCTTCCGGTTCGAGACTTTTTGGGAACTCGAGTGAAGGCTGGCATTGGAGCTTTCTCCGGTGAAGCATCCTTGGGGATTTCTTCTGACTTATTCAGGGTTTTTGGCCCTTTAATCCGTACTCCATGCTTGTTTGTTTTCGCTTTGCTACTTTCTGGAGCCTTTTGCTTCAACTTTCTTTGATTCGGTGGCTTTCTTTGGGGCTACTGTGCTTCGAGTTTTCACCATTGTTGTTTGTGAGATTTGCAGAGAGTGAATGGCGAAGGAGATGAGAGCAAACACAGAAAAAAGGCAGACTAGGTTTTGAAAAACGATTCAAATCTTTTTAGCGTCTGAGCGTATCTTTCTTTTTCTTTTATATGGGCCTTTGATATGCTTGGCCCAATGACATTCGTTGGACTTTAGACTGGTTCATGAAGAGGCACCAACTAACTCCTCTCAACCGTTTCTGCAACTTCTTACTGTTCGTTGATGGTGCACAGACCGAGTGATGATCTGAGATCCTCGAATCTGCTTGCATCTAATGCCTTTGTGAAAATATCAGCAAGTTGCTTCTCTGTAGGAATGTGCTCTAGGATGATCTTCTTGTCTTCGACCAATTCTCGAATGAAGTGGTGTCTAATACCAATGTGTTTGGTCTTGCTGTGTTGGACAGGATTTTTGGAGATGTTGATAGCACTGACATTATCACAATATAAAGTCATGGCATCCTGTCTGACATTTTATTCGACTAACATCTGCTTCATCCAAAGTAGTTGTGTGCAGCTACTCCTAGTAGCAATATACTCCGATTCGGCAGTGGAAAGGGCAACACAGTTTTGCTTCTTACTAAACCATGATATGAGATTGTTGCCAAGGAAGAAGCATCCTCCAGATGTGCTTTTCCTATCCGATGTGTTTCCAGCCCAATCGGCATCACAATACCCCACCAAGGTAGAGGATGTGTCGAATGAGTATAACAAGCCCAAGTCTGTAGTCCCAGAGATATATTTAATAATTCTTTTGGCTTGGGAGAGATGACTAACCTTAGGATTAGCTTGATATCTTGCACATACTCCTACAGAGTAGGCAATATCTGGTCGACTTGCAGTGAGGTAGAGAAGACTACCGATGATGCTTATGTATAGGTGTTGGTCGACAGCTTCTCCTGGATCATCTTTAGTTAGCTTGACATGTGTAGTTGTTGGTGTCCTTTTATGTGAGGCTTTCTCTAGCCCAAACTTCTTGACAATATTCTTCGCATATTTGCTCTGCGATACGAAGATGCTATCCTTTTGTTGTTTGATTTGGAAGCCTAGAAAATAAGTAAGCTCTCCCACCATGCTCATCTCGAATTCTGATTGCATCCGTTGAATAAATATCTCTACCATCTTGCTTGATATCCCTCCAAAAACAATGTCATCGACATAGATTTGAGCTATCATTAAATTCCCATCTTCATTCTTCACAAATAGGGTGTTGTCGACTCCCCCTCTAGTGTAGCCGCTTTGGATGAGGAATTTTGTGAGCCTTTCATACCAAGCCCTCGGTGCTTGTTTCAACCCATAGAGAGCTTTCTTGAGTTTATACACATGATCAGGATAGTGAGGATCAATGAATCCTTTAGGTTTTGACACATATACTTCTTCATTGAGGTCCTCATTCAAGAATGCACTTTTGACATCCATCTGGTAGAGCTTTATCTGTAGATGGCATGATATCCCTAGTAGGAGACGAATTGCTTCAAGTCTTGCTATAGGGGCAAAGGTCTCATCGAAGTCAACTCCCTCAATTTGAGTATACCCTTGAGCAACTAACCTGGCTTTGTTGCGAGTGATGTTGTCAAGCTCATCGGTTTTGTTCTTGAAGATCCATTTAGTGCCTATGATGTTTCCTTCACTTGGTTTGGGCACTAGTTCCCATACCTGATTTTTCTCAAATTGAATCAGCTCTTCTTGCATGACATTGACCCAATACTCATCATTGATGGCTTCATTGATGTTATTGGGTTCTGTCTTTGAAACGAAGCAAATATTGCCTATCATCTCGTTGTAGTCTTCAGGAGCTTTTGACCGAGTCCGTATGCCTTCATTCAGGTCTCCAATTACTCCAGAGATAGGGTGATTAGTCTGGACTCTTCGTGAGGGATTCTTGTTGAGGGTTTCAGGAACTTCTTTGTCATGATCGACATTTGGGCTAGCATCATCATTTTCTGTTTTACTGCTGGCATCTTCTCTAACATCAGTAATGACATTCCTTCTGACATTGTTGGGAGGATAGGCTCCGTCTTCGTCCGTCGCATCTTCTGAAGCATCTTCGCTGTCATCATCAACAACAACATTGATTGATTCCATCATGGTTTTGGTTCGCTTGTTGAAGACTCGGTATGCGCGACTATTCCTTGAGTAGCCAAGGAAGATGCCTTCATCGCTTTTTGGGTCAAGCTTTCGACGAGGCTCTCTGTCAGCCAGAATATAGCAAGTGGAGCCAAAGATATGGAAGTACTTAACATTTGGCTTTCTCCCCCTCCATATTTCATAATGAGTTACTGACATACCTGGTCGGAGAGTGACTCGATTGTGGATATGGCAAGCAGTGTTAAGTGCTTCTGCCCAAAAGTGAGTTGGTATGTCCTTAGCCAGCATCATAACTCTCGCCATCTCCTGTAGAGTCCTGTTTTTGCGCTCAACAATGCCATTCTGTTGGGGAGTGATTGGTGCTGAGAATTCATGCGCTATCCCTTCTGAGTTGCAGAAATCTGCAAACTTGCTGTTTTCGAACTCTCTACCATGATCACTACGAAGGCGGATGATTTTGCCAATTGTCTCTCCTTTCTCTCGTTGGACCTGAATGCATAGATTTTTGAAGATCGAGAAGGTGTCTGATTTGTCACGAGGGAAGTCAACCCAAGTGTATCGTGAGTAATCATCTACACACACAAAGACATATCGTTTTCCTCCAAGACTTTCAACTTGCATTGGTCCCATGAGGTCAACATGTATCAGCTCAAGTACCCGAGATGTGGTGATATGCTGAAGCTTCTTGTGTGACATCTTGGTTCGCTTTCCAATCTGACATTCCCCGCAGATCTTTCCTTCTACTATTTTCAGGTTTTGGATTCCTGTAATTGCCTGCTCTGAGATTGCCTTCTGCATACTTCTAAGATTTAGATGTCCAAGCTTTCGGTGCCACAGTTTGGTTTCTTCTGCTTTGGAGACAAGACACTTAGTTGCTTCGATATGTGTCTCGGGAGACCAGTTATAGCAATTGTCCGTTGAGCGAACTCCTTGTAGAATAGTGACCTGATTAAAGTCTTTAACTATACAGGCTTCTTTTGTGAATTTCACTTCTGAGTCCTGATCACAAATCTGACTGATGCTAATCAAGTTTGCTTTAAGTCCTTCTACAAGTAATGCTTCAGTCAGGCAGGTGGCTCCTGGATGCTTAAGTACTCCTTTTTCGATAATTCGAGCTCGAATCCCATCTCCAAACGTAACAAAACAGTTTGTATATAGTTTAAGATCAGAGAGAAAATTTGGAGTACCTGTCATGTGTCGAGAGCATTCACTGTCGAGATACCAGTCCTTGTTTGTTGAAGCACTTAAGGATGTATATGCAACATTAGCTCGATAGACCAGGTTCTTAGGTCTCCATTCAAGGCGGGATGTCTTCGGAGGAGATGAGAGATGCCTTTGATATTTCTGAGCTTGCTTCCTCTTAAGAAGTTGAAAACAAAAAGGTCTGATGTGACCTGGTTGACCACAGTAATGACATATCCATTTATATTGATAAGCTGGTCTTCTGTAGCTTTGTTGTCTGTGTGGAGGATGTCTTCTGACAGTTTCTTGACAAGAACAGGTTGTAGACGATGTTATGGCTTTTATTGTAGGTCGTCCTGTAGGATGAGTTGGGGCATCCAGTAGTTTCTTGTCAGCCAAGGCTTGTTGTGGGATAAACTTTGTCACTGCTGTTGAGGGGACAACGTGTGTGTACCCTAGTCCCGTCGTATCTTTGGATTGTTTTCCCACTGATAGAATCTTGTCAAGGCTTTCTGTACTAGGATTCATCATCTTTACCGATTTAGTCATGAGACTAATTTCTCCATTGAGTCTGGTGATTTCTCGTTTTAGCTCCACGATCGTCTCCAGAAATCTAGACTTGTTGCTGGTAAGACTAATAATCCTTTCACCTTGTTGATCAAGTATCAGAGTTTCCTTGATCCATCTGGTATGCAAGCCTTTGTATGCCTCGACTAGTTGCTCTTTAGTCCAATTCTCATTTGGAGTTGGATCATCATTGATATTGGCAGCATTATCATCATTATATGCAGGAGTAGTGGTAGTGAATGCAACAAAGTTGCTTACCTCTTCAGATCCGCTATCTTCATTGTCATCATCTGATAGGGTGGCATTGTATCCACGTTTTTGTTGTTTGAGGAAATTTGGACATTCTCTACGGAGGTGGCCGAATCCTTCACATTCATGACATTGAAGTCCTTTGTTTTTGTTTTCTTCCCCACTCCTGTTTGGTCTGTCAAGACTTCCTCCAGCTTGAGCTTTTTGTGGGGCTTTGTTTCTGACATTTGCTGTGACATTCCGTCCACCCATTCGACTAAATCTTCTCATGGCTTTGTTGTAATTTTTTGTGAGAAGGGCCATTGTAGCGTCGATGTCTTCATCAGACTCGGAATCCTCAGGATCTGGTTGCTTAAGTGTTGAGCTTTTGAAAGCAACTCCTTTGTTCCTTTTGTCGATGTTGGGTAGAGACAACTCATAGGTCATTAGAGACCCCATCAGCTCATCAAATTTCAAGACTTTGAGGTCATGAACTTCCTCAATTGTTGTGATCTTCATCTTAAACCTAGGGCTAAGAGCACGCTGGGTTTTTCTTACCAATTTTTCATCAGACATTGGTTCTCCCAGAGAGTAGGATTCATTGGCTAGATCACGAATACGAACATTGAAATCTGCAATTGATTCGTCTTCTTTCATGATGAGGGCTTCAAAGTTGGTAGTCAAGTATTGCAGCTTTTGTTCTCGAACCTTAGTTGTTCCTTCATATGCAACGGCCAGGATGTCCCATGCTGATTTGGCAGTTGTGCATGTGTTGATTAGTCTGAATACGTTCTTGTCAACACCATTGAAGATAGCATTCAGAGCTCGAGAATTTCCCAGTGATTCTTCATCTTCATCATCAGTCCAGTCTTTTTCTGGTTTTGGGCCGATAGGATTGCCATCGCTGTCACTGAGTTGTGGTGCATTCCAACCATTGAGTACAACCTTCCATGTCTTGTTGTCTAGTGACTTCATGAAGGCACACATTCGAGCCTTCCAATAGCCATAGTTGCTTCCATCTAGAACAGGTGGTCGATTTATGGATCCTCCTTCTCTGGTATTGTCCATCTTGATCAAAATATTTGTTTAGGACCTTCACCTAAAGCTATAGGTCCCCTCTGATACCAATTGAAATTCTGATCAGCTAGTCGTGTCAGATGCCACACACAATGTTACACATAATGCTATAACGTTGTGTCTGACTTCTTGCGTAGATAATGCAGGACAGTAATTATAAAGCTATAAGTAATGACACTGCATATTGTTTACCCAGTTCGGTGCAACGTCACCTACGTCTGGGGGCTCTAAGCCTAGTGGAAAGATTTCACTTATCAGTAATCCGTCAGAACATACAAGTACCTGTGATCACTCCTAGATCTATACTTTATGCTACGTCTTACAGTGCAATCTATCTCAGGGTCTCCCCCTGAATCTAAGAACGTCTTGATTCCACTCTTCGAGCAATCGCCTTGCTCTGTCGTCTTCAAGTCTTCTTCAAGCTTGATGGTTGCGTGCAGTCAAAACTCACGACTTCAGTAAACCCTCAATCACCTAACTCTCTATAGTTATGTGATACACAATATCCTAAGCTCAATCTACAATTTCTCAGCCCGCAAACCTTCACGTCTAAGAACCTTGCAAATTGTTGCTAGGAAACAAATAAAGAACCACACAATTGCTAAGGGGGTAGCCTAAGCTTTTATAGCAATCGTGGATGAGTACTAACCCTAAAGGGTTTCCTCTTAATCGTCGTCTTTCTTCTTTTCAGATTAGGAGTCGTTCTGCACTTTCCTAATCGTCTTCTTGCTTTTCTGCCGAATCTGCACTTTCCTGATTTCTGTTGATCAGGATGTTTGCCGAGACGCCGTCAACAATGTCACATAAGATGTCGTAGAAGATGCTTCGACATTCTTTGTAACATGTTCTTCGGTTCCTTTAAAAATCAGCCAATCTCTAAAACCGTCGTAACTACAAAACTTGGGGGAGTGAGAGAAAAAAACTGAAAGTTAAGCATAGTGATATGAAAACGAGGTTTGGGGGTATAGTGATCTGTAATTACCCCTTGTTTAAAAATAATAAAATTAGAGTTGATTTTGAAAACAAACATTGTTGTTGAGTCAGTGAATCTCATGTCATTGTCCCCTCTCTCTATGTTTTAGTTATATTTATTTATTTTGTTTGAATTTTCATTCTTAAAGACATATGTCGTAAATATATGATTAAAATTGTTTTGTATTCCAAGTGGATGAGTTTCATTCTCTTGGATATATAAATACAAGGGTTTGATGTTGCATATATTTTGATATGTGATTTTTGTTTTAATTTAGAATCAACCAAATAATAACCTTAATTATTAAATTAGGTATAATCAAGTAAAATAATACTTTTATCCTAGAGTTTAAGGAAGAAGTGAAGTGTCTTAATTTTAGGGTTGTTTATGGTTCAGTTTTGAATTAATTTAATTCAATTTTAAACTGAAATGATCATTTTGGGTTGATTTGTTATGAACCGAACTTCATGAAGTTCTCACATTTTAGATCGTTTTGACTTATCAATTCACGTTGGATTTACTTTGAACCGATTTTCATGAAATTTCCACCTTTTAAGATGATTTTGACTTATTAATTGACTTATTTTTGTTAGTACAATATTTTACTCTATTAATAAGGATTAATGACTTAAAATGGGTCACCTTTTCAATTTGACCGGTGTTCGATTCAGTTCAGTTTTTGATTGGTCCTCATTTTATAAACCAAAACTAAACCGACGAGTCTGAATTCAGTTCGATTTTGAATCAAATCAATTCCTTTCGTTTCGGTTAATTTTCAACTCGATTCGATTCAGTTATTTTTTAACACTCTTATTGTGTGTTTTGAAAGCAAATTGAAACTGATATATTATGGATAATCCGTGTGAGCGGCTTCTAGAAAACCGTGTAGAACATATCACTTATCCATAATCTAATCAGGTCGAATAAGCGAGCTTCTGGGTAATATGTGATCCGCTCCATTGGCATTATGCTTCTCAAACGTAATAATAAAAGACGAACTCACCGAGATGAGATAGCGGCAGTCCTGAACTTTAGATCCACAAAAACTAATCAAATTGTCTTTGCCCTCAATTGCAACATCCTTGATCATGTGTGTAATAATAATTGAAAGGAAAATACGAAAGAAAGAAGAAATGGTTGACCGTTCTGCAACTCGGCAGAACGCTGTCTTCCACTATTCCTTTTAACTTTACAATTTCTCCTTCAACTTCCTCCATCAATCCTTTTCTATCCTCCTCACTCTCTTTACCAAAAACCTCTTTCCCCAAACCCAAACACTTTATACTTGTTCCTTCCGTGGGTTTTACTCCAAATCCACCCTCCCCGTTTGGTGAATCAATCCGGGGAGATTGGAACTGCCTTGAGCTCGAAACAAAAAGGAAATTTGATCTGGGTTTTGTCGTTTGAGTTCCGGGAGTGGGCCATGAGGTATGTGTGATCTGAAGTGACGATGAATATGAGTCACGCCACGGTTCACCCGATGGAAGACCCTCCGGCGACCGACGGGGACGGGCCGAGGGTGAGGATGAAGGACTTTCAGGGCGCTCCGGGGACCCGCGGCGGCCTCCTCTTGCGCTCCTCTCAGTTTATTTTTTCAGCCGCTGCGCTTCTTGTCATGGCCACCACAACCGACTTCCCAACCGTCACTGCCTTCTGGTACGCTTCCACTAATGTCCATATGTTTTTGTTTTCCATGTTTGTTGCGCAAACTGTGACTGGTTATCTCTATATTTGGCTAAGATAATATGGACTTACTTTTTTAGTGGTTTTGGTTATGTTGTATTTATCTACCTATGAAATTTAGTTTCAAGTTCTTGTTTGTTACCGAATCATTTTACTAAATGCGGCATATGGATTTTATGAAGCATGAGTTTTATCATAGACGTTAGCTGTATGTAGACGGCAATAGACAGAGCCGGATATTGGTGTTTGCTAGATGTGTATTTGCTATATCTCCCCCGAAGTAGGCCTTTTAGGTTTGATCACAGTCTAGTATCTATGAATTCTATATTCATGCTGAAATTTGGTGTTTAGGATCTTTAAGACCGAATCAGTCGAGCAGTCGTCTAAAATTACTTGTAAAGCAAAAAAGGGTGGAATTGGAAATAACACTCTATCAGGATTCCTGGTTGGAGAGTGGCAGTGTTGTTGTTGTTACGTCTCTTCTCTAGCTCCTGCCTTTTGGGGTCTTTCAAATGTCCGGTTCAACTATGTTTAAATCACGTTCTAATACTGCCGATAATTTGGAGTATTGATGTTACAACCATGAGAAAGGCATGGGAATGAGATACATATATCCAACTCAACAAGTTGATCCTTTTGGACATGCCATACCATATTCATGTTCAATTCGGTCTGGGTCATGGGATAGAAGAAATGAATGGTTGAAATATAATTCCACGCTTAAGATGGCCAAATTGGCATACCGAGATTTATAACATGCCCTAAATTGCCAAAGTGTGCGTATGACAATTAGGTGTAAATGAACCAATTTTTATAGAACAGAATAGCTACACTTGAGATTCGTTTTCGCGGATGGTTTTTAATGCATCTTCTGATGCAAGTAGTTGTTCTTCCAGAATCTTAGATGTTTATCCTGTTACTTCGTTTGAGGCTCAAATGCCTGAAAAGTTGCAGCAACGTACTCTGTTTGTGATATTTTGTGTTATGTTTGTTACCAGTTACCTTGTTGCGGCGGCTGGATTACAGAGTTTGTGGAGCCTTTCGTTGGCCATTGTTGACATTTATGCTCTGTTAGTGAAGCGGTCATTACAGAATCACCAAGTTGTCAGTTTGTTTACCGTTGGTGATGGGGTAAGATGAGTAATGCAAGTGTAGTTATTTCGTTTGAATTTGAGCTCCACTCCGTGTGATGGTCTAAATATGATGGGTGTTGAACTGCAGATCACATCCACTCTTACATTTGCTGCAGCTTGTGCATCAGCAGGAATCACAGTACTAATTGACAATGATCTTGATAGTTGTGTCCACAATCACTGTGCACAATTTGAAACTGCCACCGGAATGGCTTTCATGAGCTGGGCCGCTGCAATGCCATCATTCATCCTCAATTTCTGGTCGCTGGCATCCAGATAATGCAAGCTGCCAACTGAAAAGAACACACTGTAATGTTGCTGTACTGTTCATGTAATGACCTTTATGTGTAAGTAAATATTACACAGATGAGGATGTACTGTTTGTTCATTGTGACTCTCGAGTCTGTGTATCAGTTAAGTTGGTGTGTCTATTTCTCTTGGATTGGATATTTGGATTTGCAAGAATGACGTTGCATTTCAATGGCCTGTCACCATAACTTAAATAGAAGAAAAGGGCAACATATACTGATATGCAATCCTGAAACAACACCAGTAATAAATAAGACAACAATGGATTGATTGCAAGTTAAGAATAACAGAGTAACTATTAGGTACTTATGTCATGAAAGCAAGCTTATAATGATGATGGAGATGGAGTGAAGATTAATTAAATTGAATATGACTAGGAGATTCAGGCATTACAAAATCTTGTCCTCCCAAATTACTACACAAACGACCAGTTTACGAAAGAGAAGGCAAGGCAATGGACAGTGTTGTCTTGTGAGCTATGAACCTTCCATGCAATGGCTTGCTCGTACGAGACATGCCTCCCCATCGTTGATATGCACATCCCAGCAGGCAAGCAACCAAATCCCTAATCAAGTAGATAAGTTTGGATCTTTATTTTTCTTGCAACTAAGTTTTAAGTTTGATTACACAAGATATAGGCGTACCTGCTCCATTAGTTTGGCAAAGTCGGCAGATAATACTTTGCGTCCAGACTCATCAAATATTTTATCGAATGTGATGTCTTGCAGAGCCACTAGAGTCGTCTCCAACATGTCAAGCCCTGCTTGGTTTGCAAATACAAAAACTGGCACCGACTGCAACACCAACCATCCCAATTATAACAAACATTTTACTCGATATCAATTAAAAACACAGCGCTCTCTTGATATTGTAACTCTACCTTCAATGCACAGCACAGAACCGCATCCTGATGCTGCCAAAGGTTTTTTAACACTGAATCGTCTGACAGAGTATCAGATGCTTCACATCTAAGCAACTCTGTCCCTAAATAGTAACTGAGAAGAAAGTAAAAAGAAAAGATAATTAGCAAGTAATACGATAAAAAATTAAACAAGATAAATCTAGAAAAAAGAAGAATGAATTTACCTATAACTTTGGCAGACCCAGTGAGACAAGGTGAGAGCTTCTGGAGAGGCCGGTGATAGTCTTGGGCCCGATCTGGATGGAGATATGGCCATGGCAACTCTCTGCACAGAGGATATGACACTTCGAACATATTGGCGTGCCATGGCCACCACGCTATCTTGCAGATTACTCTCAAATGGGAATTGGAAGGCTATGGTCAAAACTGATCGGGTGTTAAGAGTCGTTGATGCATCTCCCGGGGTATTGCTGATAGCAGGACCCACTTCAAGACTAGATGTTAGATCCAGGGTCCGATGTGTGGCCAGTTTATCTTGTGTATCACTCTGCATGCCAATATACATCACTGATCAGGAGGAATTTGAACACGTCAAAAGAAAAAAGAGGTGTTGGAAATGTTCGATTAAACTCAACTGATTTTGAATCCAATGGAATTATGCGGAAACCTGATGGTAGTAGTGGAGCGTCATCAGGAAACATTTCGTCAATTGGAGCAAAAACAAGTTCAGAATAGGCTCCCACGGCATGTTCGTCAACTCCGCTACATATCTGGCAGAGCTTAGAAAATCAGGATCATTGTATCCCGAGGAAAATACAAACGAGACAGAACTTTATAAACTCAATTTTCATACCTGGAGGAGATGAATGTCCCTCGACATAAAAGCGTCTTCCTGACCAAGTGAATGGCCCTCGAGTCGAATAACTTCAAGCAACTGGCGAACGCAAAGATGGACAAAAAATTATGTAAAATATACTCATCCCATAAATCTCTTCCCCATGCACATTGGGAAAATATGATGAGCAATGTTATACAATACATACCTCTTCATGTTCAATTGTGTGACCAAGCGGCATGATGATTTGACTTCCGGTAAATTGTGTGGGTCTCATCCCTGGATAAGCATATGAACCAGCTTTCAATGATGCAGCAGAATATGCATCAACATTGAAATCAGCCCACTCGGAGCGATGCTCCCTTAGGAAGCAAACCAGAACCGCTGGAGGGACATTCTGGCAGGGAAAAAGGGGGTGGTAAGTTTGTAGCCAAAGGACGGTATATAGAGCACAGAAGAAGTACTAAAAGCATATCAACTTAGAAGGCCCGAAAAATTAAGGCAATGAGAGGGAGGAGAACTGATACGGTTTTAGAAGTCCGACCCACCTAAAAGCTGAAGATGATATAGGAATGGCATTAAAAGTAAACAAATAAATAAAGAACACTAGAAGGAGGGCTTGAACCTCCGACCTTGTGGTTAACAGCCACACGCTCTAACCAACTGAGCTATTCCAGCCTGTTGCCTAAAGTTGTGGCTTAAATTAATTTGTAATTTACAATTTTGCTTAATCATTTCCTATTTTGTAAGTTGAACATCCACTTAAGTTGTATTCTGTCGGCAGACATTTGATGATTTGAATCAGAAATATAGTCTTAAGAACTCACTTGAAGTAGCATGGAAGCCTTTGCACAGAGAACACCTCCAAGAAATGCAGCCGGATTAGCAGTAGAGTTAAAACTCTTAGAGGAGTTAACCGCAATTACTACATCTTCTGCACCATCACAGTTAATTACTGACCACCCATCATCATTAAACCCATTGATGGCATCATTGAAGCCTCTGCAAGAGAATGACATATACAATCGAGTTCACAACTACGTCATAATAAAGGGGAACGAACACAAGCATGTTCATCATCAATGAGAATAATTGAAACCAATAAATGAAGACGATTCCAGCTACCTGCTCAATCTTTGACTGAATGTTCTCAGAACGGCAGGCTGCCGGCCCAAACCATACACCACCTCGCCACTGGCTTCCTGAGCTATTTGCCGGATGTAGCGCAATGCCGAAATAGTCATTTTCTGTGCCACTGCATTTGATGATTCATAAAGTGGTCTCAGAACCTCTGGCACACTCCATGCCTGAAGTAAGATGAATGTTAAATTTCACCAGTTCGTTTTCTCGAGTAAGCTTGATTTAAAATGACAAGAATCAGAAGCCAAACCTCAAGATCTAAGTGATCGACTATATGGATTATTGATCCTCCACCCTCGCACGGCCTTATCAGATAGCCACTAGGAAGCATTTTAGCCCTCACGAATTGAGAAGTTGCGGGTGCATTTGGGCCAGCACCAGAACCAGAAAGGGATCTCTCACAAACCTTCACATACACACATAGGGCTCATAAATAGCATTTTAAGATGTATACTTAGAATAGAGTGAATTATACCAATAGGCAATCTCTATGCCAAAGTTAACCAAATAAGACTATACATTTGAATAGGCAACTTTTCGGCAAGACAAAAGTCATCAGGCAATGACTTGTTGTGTTTAGAAAGGGCTTTTTTCTTCTCCGTCTTTAAATATAAGTGAATATGAGAAGAATGGTGATTACATAAGTAAGGAAAACGTACCACCAGGCTGCCATTGTCTAAAGTCGTAGTGTAGCGAAGAGTCCAAAAGTCCCGTGCAGGAGCCAGAGTAGTTGGAGCATATGTCTGCAGCAAGTCCCATTTAAGTTGATACATCCAAAGAAAGCAGAAGAAATATTAGAAATGCTGGAGCTAACCTGTGTATAGAGGAGTTCAATTGTTGCCCCGTTTCCAGCAGGAAACATGGTGAAGACCTCTTGGGTCCGACAATCCCGGAACCAAGATGGACGATCCTTGAGGATCTCTGCAATCTGTCAAATACGGATCAAGAGAGACTCTTAACATTAAATGCAAAGAACAATCTGAAACTTATCATCGTAGACATCATTATGCTCACCTTTGTCGGGTCTAAACTGACCAGGCCACAAGCACGAGCTGCCACTCCGGTGCAGCTTTGTGAAATGGCAAAGATACCAACCGAATCCGGACCAGGCTGACAATTATATTAAAAATTGGTTGAGTTATGAACACAAAACTAGTTAGTAATGAAGTAATGGGAGAAGATGAGATGAGAAAAACCTTCATCCCAGGCAACTGGACCCAATCAAGGGCCGTTCCTGTAGCCTTTGAAAGGAAGTCTGCCAAGGTCTCCTCCGCAATGGAGACAAGTCTGCAAATACAAACATTATGAATCAAACACGCAAAGTAGACATTATCTAACAGCAACAAAGGGGGTGTTGGGTTGAGCATTACCCAGCTGGGTTATTGGCATCTTGAGGGGTTGTCGCTATCACTGAATCACAGCTTACATCAGTAGTTGCTGCTGATGCCTGCAATTCAACATACCCACACTTACTGTCAATTATACATATCACCAATACTAATATAGAAAGAAATGTATAAAATGTTTACATTATGCAATTGTTGCCTGATGTGGTGATTCTGGGAGACCAAGTGGGAGACCTGTTTCTGGAGGCGATCGTTCTCCTCCATCAACAGCTTGTTCATGGCACTCAATTTCCTGTTCACTGTCTGCAGCCGAGACGACTCCTTCCTCTGCTTCTCTCGACATCTGCAACAACCAACCACATGTAATAATCATACAAAACAAATGTAGAAGAAGAAGAAGGAGTGTAATCATTACCTTCTGTTCTGAAACCAGACCTTGATCTGCTTGGGCTCGATGTTGGAGAGAATGGGGCACTCCCGTATCAGCTGGTGCCTCCGCAGAGAGGTTGGTTTGGGGCACTCAGCGTACACTCTCTCCAGAGCCTCCACTTGCTCCGCCGTGTACCGAACGTACTTCCCCGTCGCGTCCAGGTGCTTCGTTATGCTCCCGCCGCCGCTCTCCCTCTCTCCCATACCCATTTCTTCCACAAACTTGAGCTATCGGTCGATGATTCCCCAATTATAATAACAAAACATTCCAAAGTCCCTTGAGTCTCAGTCTCGCTCACAATCACTTGAACAGCCTCACCAGAGATTACTACTATACTAGTTTCTTTGATCCACAAAGGCCTCTTCTGTCTTGTAGTTTCTGGTTCTGGATTGAGAAGAAGCTATATTTATTAATCATTTCATATAAAATATAAGAAAAGTGATTGAGAAGAGGCGATGGCGAAAGAAATGTGATCTGATGATACAGTGAGTGAGTGAGGATCATTAAATAATTATAAAGGTGTTCAATTAGCACGCAAGTCGAGGAACTCGCGAATTTACGTAATTGTCCCTGTCATTCCTCTTGAATTGCGTTGTGGGACCCACCACCACCACTGCCTGTCAATCCACTGCCGGATTATTATATTGTTATGGTCACTCATTTAACATGTCCTCTCTCTCTCTCTCGTTTAAGATCCTCTTCTCTTTCTCTTGTGCTCTGCTCTGAATATTTAGGATAAAATTATGGTTTTCACCATCACATAACAGTTCCCTTTTTGGTCAAATCATGTCTCGTCGTCTCTTTTCTTAGTTTTATATCAATAAAGAAAGAAATTATGAATATTTGAGTTGCAGCAAAGCAAAGCAAATACCATTTGATTTTAAGCAATTACCCAAAAGACAAGAAAGAATATTCCAAGAAAATAAAATAGTGGCAATACGGTGAATATGAGGAAAAGAGGAGGAGAGATGAGAGATGGGAGAAGTAGAAAGGAATAGAAGGCGGTTTCTTAATTCCAGACCAACAAGTAACTTTATTTATTCCTCAAAATTTAATACAAAAACAAAGCTAAAATGCGCACCATCAGTTTTAGCGTGGATTATTATTTCATTTTTGTATTCAAATGAAGTTAAAAGGGCATGTAGATGACGTGGCGTGTGTTGGTTTTGGGCATGCGTGAAAAGCAGGTGATGCACGTGGTGAGATACAGTGTATGTACAGAGAAGAACAAGAGGCAATGTCTGTCTCTCTGTCTGTCCATTTGTGACCTATTTTGCTTCTCAAGCAACCTCCCCGTTTTCTTTTTCTTCTACTTTTTATTCTGAAAAAAATAGAAAATAAATTATTCTCGAGTCTCATATGGTATAAGGTAAATTGCTGAATTAAAACTAATCTATAAGGATATAAAATATTTAATATTATATTTTAACAGTCTCCATCAAATTCAAATATGTCGTAAATTGCTGAATTGAGATTGGAAAGACTTGATTATCCTTTACTATCTTGAGCATATTGAAAATTTTGAATAGATGGTTAGTCAAACTTGACTCGACATAAAATGACTAACAAGAGCTTGATTGATACGCGCCATGAGACACTTACGCACCGTGAGACACTTGAGGATACGTGTCGTGAGGTACTTTAAGATACATGTCGTGAGGCACTTTAAGATACGTGTCGTGAGACACTTGTAAATAGATATTTTGATATAATTGATCTGTCGATGATACTTGTCGTGAGACACTTATATTTTATTATTAAAGTTTAAACATACTTTGTACAATTGTTAGAATATAATGTTACTTTACTATTGATTTCTTTTTATTAGCATTAATACATGATGATACATGGACATTTTACTCTAATACTTAATATAGTGTCTGTCTCAAAATTCAAACTCAAGATCTCAATGTGTACATGTGCACTACTTATTTTAGTGTTGATTTCGTGTCATTTTGGTTTAAAAATTTATAATCTATACCAAAATAACATTGTGGATTCAAATTGCTATAAATATTTTTCATGGGGAATTTGATTATATAAGTATGATGAACAAAGTTGTTATTTTTATTTCGAAAATTAACTGAAATTAAAAACTACAAAACATTAAAATGAGGACTACAATAAATATGGGCGGAAAAATCTCTCGCCAAAAGTCCAATCTTAAAAACTAAGAGCAGTTTTATAGTTAAGTGATGGGATGCCTTATTCCCCGATATAGAAAAAATAAACGTTAATTAAAAAAAACAAGTATTTACAATTATACATAATACGCGCTCAATTAGAGATTAAGGGATATTTACCAATTGAATGGCAAGTACTGCGATTTGACAATCAGATTCAATCCAAACATTGGCCCAAGCGTTATGTCAAACACATAAGATAGCCTCCTTCAAGCTCGCAGCCTCCACCTTACATGCTAGAGAAACCCCGCAAAGCTTTTACTAATCAAATTACTCAAATTGTTCCGAGAAACCATCCACATGCCCCACCTTTAACCTACTAAATACAAAGCACCATCATCGTTTACTTTAATAAAAACTACATCCGGATATATTCATGAAAGATTTGAGAGTCTTCTCTTCGATATCGATCCTAGCCTCAAACCCTTAGCTTATTATGTCCATACACTCTAGAATGATTTGGCTCTCACAGCCATACCGTTAAGATCAAATCAGGGGCGGATCCACCAGGGGGCAAAGAGGGGCAGCCGCCGCCCCTTGGCTCATGAATACGAAAATTTTGAACAAAAATTTTTGTTCGAAAATTGCATTTGCCCCCCTTAACCATAATATATATAAAAGTTGTCCAATGCTTCACTAGTTGTTGCTTAGTCTAGTGGTTGACAATAGTCATTTGAACCATAAGGTCATGAGTTCAACTCCCATTGTGCACAACTTGAGTTTTTAATGAGCTGCTTGACCTCTTCATATACTAAAAACTCGATATGTGCTAGTTCTGATCTATCTCGAGCCGAGTTTGAGTGTAATGTTAGTCGTTTGATAAAAAGATCGAGTCTAATTTATTAGAATTTGTGAGACTCGTCAACCGACTTTATTTGTATTTCTATATTCATAGGAAATTAAATTCGAACTCAACTAAATAATTAAATAATCAAGCTCCAATTAATTTTTGTTATATGCATTTATTAATTATTTTATTATTATGAAATTTAAATTCGAACTCATGCCCGCTCGAGGAGAGTTGGGCACCTAGGGTGGGATGTGTAGTTTAAGATTTGTTATACAAATCGTCAAAAAATAATTAGTATCAAAATTTGTCCCCCCCTTAAATTTTTTTTTGCATTTGCCCCTGGATCAAATCGAGAATACTTCCAAACTATCTTATTTCTTTCCGTTCATATAGACCAGAAAAATCACCACCAATAAGCTCAAATTGTCTAGACCCAACTGCAAGCTATTTTAGTCCTCTAAACTCAGATGTGATCCAAAAAAGCTCTCATCGTCGAGGAAGCCAACTCCCGCCAGATGGGCTGAACGGTCGAACAACTAAAAAATATGTGATATGGAGTTACTAGATCTGCTTCACAAATGAGACAAAAATCTGTATTAGGGACTCCTCTAGCAATTAAAGTGAGCCTAGTAGGAAGCATGTGAGATAGGACACGCCAAAAAAATAGTTGGACCTTTGGGGGATCAAGAGCTTTCATATAGATTTCCAACCTTCTCTTCTTTCATTCAAATTCCATAGCCCCTAGTCAAGAAGAATCTTTTTGTAAGCACTATGAATCGAAAATTATCCTAACTTTTCTCAAGCCCAAGCCTAGACGCCCGAATCTAAAAATTGAGACATCATAATTGAATAAATCAATCCCCTATCGCTTTGATTGGAAAGAGCGTCAATCGTTAACCGATTCTACAAGCGCCTACGAAGAAGGAATAGGTCCTTAACCTGACATCTTACGAGAAAGAGTGAGTTGAACGGACAAAAGTATCTTCTCTTGGGACCCAAGGATCATGGAGGACATAAAAATCACCCAGACGAAACACATTTTAATCCCATCTCGAATCAAATTTCGAGTCTACAAAATGTTTCTCCAAGTATAGTTGGGATGTGCCAGGAGAGAAGCTTCCAAAAAAAGGAACGAGGAAAGAGAGTCCAGGCATGAAGTCAAACGTCAAGTCTGCTTTCCCAACAACAACTTGTTAAACTCTCACATTCGACTAAAACCCATGCCTCCCATTTCTTTGTGAAATCATATATCTTCCCACCTTCCCTAGATAAGCCCATCGCCACTGTCTAACCCCTCCACCAGAACTAGGCCATCATCCGACTAAGATCCTCACAAATGTGATAAGGTAATAAGAAACTGCATTGCATAGTCGGGGATCGATTGTAACACATATTTAATAAGGACCTATCTTCTCTCCGTGGACAAAATCTTGAATTTCAACTAGAAATTTGCTTAAACATTTTGTTGTTGACAAACTCTAAAGTCCCGCTGTTGTTCTGACCAATCATCTTAGGAAGCCCCAAATAGATTGCCAAACATGTATCCTCTCAGAATCCTAAATTAACCAAATTGTTGATACGTGAGCATCTTCACAGGTTTAAACGACCTTTTACCACACATTAAGCATTGTTTCGCCTCTATTGATACTAAATTATGCACTTATTTAGTTCACTTGACCTCACGGGTATTTTAAGTGTTAGTGTGCATATTTTAGGACTTTTTAAGCAAATTTTGGAAAATTCTAAATCACTTCGTGGTCATCGACCACGGGTCCCTGGTCAATTTTGGGGTCCCCCGCGGTCTCATTTCGTGGCCATTGACCATGGTCCCGTGGTAAGTTTCGAGGTCCCTCGCGGTCTCATTTCGTGGTAATCGATCACATCCCCATAGTAGATTTCGGGTTCCCTCGTGATCTCATTTCGTGGTCATCGACCACGGCCCCATGGTCAATTTCAGGGTCCCTCGCGGTCTCGTTTCATGGTCATCGACCACAGCCCTGTGGTAATCTACCACGTCCCCCGTGGTCATCCACCACGGGCTCGTGGTTAATACCTCGGTCAACGCCACTTCAGAACGTGCGACGACGTGGGCAAGAAGTGCCCGAAATTTGCGAAGCATCATTGACCACGAGCCCGTGGTCGCGGCGAAAATCACACTATAAATAGACCCAACTCATTTATGAAAAAGACCAATTAATTTTCAGATCATTTGGAGGGTAGAGCACGAAATTGAGAGAGAAATGAGAGCTTGGAAGAAGAGATTCAACAAGAAGGAGAAATTAAGGCGGAAAAGCAAGAGGAAGATCAACAAATTCAGGATCTATGTATTGAACTCCAAAATGGGTTTTGTCTTTCCGTTTTCTTCTCCCTTTGATGTCCATATTGTGTAATCTTAAATTCTTCAAATTGATGAATTTTTCTAAGTTTTTGTGGACGAATGAATTGTTCAAATATTCATATTTTCTTATTTTCAAATTGTCAAATTCTTAAAATCATGATTTGCTAGAGTGTTGTGATTTAGGGTTTGAATTTGTATAATGGGTTAGAGACGTTTTTATTGTACATTATGCATATAGCTCCAAGTAGGGTGTCTTTAGTCTTTAGTACTTAATGCTACATCTCCTTTATTGCTTGACGTGTGATCGAGTTTATAGGTTTTAGTTGGGAAACAAAACTTGTAAATGAATTTAAAAAGATTAGAGCTTGAGTTTAAATTCTTCATAGGGATAGGGGAGTTAACACAAGAACAATGGTCATAGGTTCCCAAATCCGAAAATTTGTAGAATTCATACAACTTAATGCTTGCTGGTTCGGTTAAATCATGACTAAGGATAGCTTGGTTTCCTTTACTAGTTTTAGACCTTTTATTACCAGGGAGGGAGTTTTAGGTGAAATAGAAATTCTTATTGTCGCCGTATATTTTGAAACACCGCTATGCATAATTCACCATTTAATACGTATCGAAACCTTTATATGAAGTCATTGCTTTGAATCACCGTCTTTCTTTGATTTGTTTCTCTTTCTTATTTATTCTTTTTACTTTTTTATCAAATGATTATCATTTTATCGATTCGCTGAGATTAGTCACACAAAATTAACTTGAGTGATCAAAGTCCTCGTTGTCCATTAGGCACGATAATTTTGGGTTGTAATCCTACTTCCCTATATTCCTTTCGACCGATACACTACCGGTTATGTGAAAGGGTGCGACACATTTTTGTCGTCGACTTTTTGCCCGTCAATTATCTTCATACATTAACCCATAATCTAGTAGAGCTTGAGGAAAACCATCAATCAATGAAGAAGGATATTAAAGGCATCACTGAACCTCATTTTACGAGTGAATGTTATTAAAATCGCTTATAAGGCACAAAGGTTCATCCGGATCTCGGAACAAGGATTGCATCATATCTCATGTATAGGACATATGCGCTCTATTAGCATCGCCATAAACTCTAGTGTATCGGCTAGTTTGTAGACCGCCAACTTAGGCTTGAAAATGTATATGACGACGCAAAGATGAACAAATCTCCACAGAATAATCTTTCTTCCAAAACAGAGCTAACGCACCATTACTACCTACTAGATCAACTCCAAACACCTCACCGAATCGGAGTCACTTCTTCAATCACATCAATTTTGCCTTCGAGCTATAAGTCTCGTATACAAATAGAAAATTTGGTTTCTTAGAAGGCGCAAGTTCCAATAAGAACTGTATACTTTGTGGATGCCCAAGCCTACGACAGTTCTAGGAGAGGGTGCTCATGGACTCTCGTATGACCTTTAAGCCGATCTTGCCAATATAATCATTTTCTTTCCCGAGTCGTTGTTGCCCAAGTCTAAGTCCACTCCTATTTGTCTACGCTTTAGTCCTGCTCTAACCCCCACATTCACAACTTGGTGATCAAACTATGCCAACCCCACACAGTTCTCCCCTGTAGATGATTCCGGTGACTTACCTCGTGTTGGTGTCATATTAAATGAATTAGTTTAGGAGTTTCAAATGAACTGGTATCCCCCTATTAGACCTGAGCCATTTTTCTCTCGCAACATATCTTGACACATGCGGCTGAGCCCTAAGCCGACTACCATAAGACCTCTCTTATCATTTAATACTGGAGTATAAGAGTTTCATGCAGAATCTATCTTTTTAATGTCCCGGGATTCCACACATGAAGTAGAAGATCGAAATTGTTCATACAATAAATTGACCCAATGATTATATGTTGCAGTGTCTCTCACTCTGTCTCATCTCTTTAAAGGCCTCGAGATATTTATACGCACCATTCAATAACTTTTTCATATTCCCATAAAATTCATTTGGGTCAGATGATAGGTCATGAAAAACCATGAAATTGCCCCCAGATAGTGAAAGTCTTGAAATGTACTTATGTTGGAGAAACTCCAGTTAAACGTTCATGAGCTACCATTTCTTACTCGTTGCATGTCTTTGCCACAGTAGAATTGAAAGAGAAAAGATTTTGGGATAACTTTGTTGGGGAAATGGCTTTCAAGCCCGTTGGTATAGCCCACTTTGGCCGGCCCAAAGCGTGGTTAGTTGCTCTCTTCGTTTATGACATCCCACATTGATTAGGAATGGGATACTTTTGTTGTTTATATTTTTTTGCCTCCCTTTGCCTATCAGTTGTGTGTGAGATCTTTGGGGGCAACCTGAGGCTTAGATTGAACCCACATGCGCTCGCCGCTGCCGCCGTCCGTCCGTCCGGTTCGGCACGGACCGGACCGGACTGGGTTCGAGGCAAAGCACCTTCGAACTGAGCTGGCACATATTATTTGGCAAAACATTTATTTATTCTTTTTGAGAAAAAGAAATATTTTATATTCATATTTGATTTGCTAATTAATTTGAAGATTTAATTATCTAACGGATCTGAGAATTTAATTGGGCGAATTAAATTTGTGCCTTTTCAAAACTCTTTTTTCTCCTATAAATAGCAGCTCTCCTCAATTGCCTTTTTTTTTACATAATCTCACTATCTGCTCCCAATTTCCCAACAAACTTTTCATACACTATTTTCGGCTTGGATCTCCGCCTTGTCCATCGGAAATATAACTTTCAGGGCAGTGGCATCCGAGCCACGACACATAAGCTTTTCATCCATTTCGTTCATGTCTCTCAGTCAACTTTCAGAACCGACTCAACCAGCAAGCAAAACAGTTTGAGCTAGCGTTACAACCTCACTGTCTAGCGAGCGGATTTACAGCCTACGCGACAACCGGGTATTATATAATTACAAACTCATGAACATGCATTCTCATACTCACCATCCTAACCTCATCCTCTCCATTAATAGCAATATTTTGACACTGATGATGTAATTCCTCCAACCTCGCAGTCGAATTCTGCATAAGTGCTCACTGATGCACATAACCCACCATGATAAGCTATTCTGACCAAAACTGAACAATTTCATAACCTAGTCGAATTCTGCATTAACAAACTTTTTTTTTTCAAAAAATAATTTTTTAAAGTAATTTTTGAAGAAATGTAGGGACTAAGTCCACAACCAGTTGCAAAATTAAAATACCTCACAACCAGTGTTTGCAATTTACTCTTATTTTTTTCAAAATTATAAACAATTTCAGACATTCTTTAGTTTGACAAAAATATAATCTAACTAGAAGACATAATAAGCTTATACTTTGAAAATGAGGTGAGAAAGACGAGTTATTTAAGAGTAAATTTGGAAAAGCATATGAGTAGATCCATATAAGAAACAAAGAGAATAAATGGTACAGAGAATGTTGCTGAATGAAAAAGAGTTTTGTTTGGAAGTCCAGTTGGGATTGTTGGATTCAACCTAAAAATTAAAAAATAAAAGATTATCCTAAATCTCCTAATACCATGCCTTGAATTTCACAAACTAAATAGGAACCAACAAGCTTTATCCTAATAATTCAGTAAGTTAACACCAGGGTAAAACATACTTCTTTCCTCACATAATTCTCTTTTTCAAATGAAAATTGAGTTTCTACCTCTCATAATAGGGATCGAAATTGTTTTTTTTTTCGGTTTTAACAGTATATAAAATTAGAAAAATTATATATATTAAGTAAAAAAAGGGAGAAAAATATGTTTATTTTTACACTTTTCCAAAAATATCATTTTGACATGAATAAAGTTGAATAGTCTCTTAATCCCATTTATTTATAGTCACCTCTCTCATGCAAATACCCATAATATGTCTCTCAGAAACTTGCATCGCTTCTTTCCCACTCACATAAATGAAATCCCTATTATCACAACAATCATTCACTCCCAGTCCATCCTAGTCTCGCGGCATTAGAGGGTTGTCTTAAGATTTCAGGTTCGTGCGATGTTTGGAGGAGACTTATTAACTAGGTTCGGTCTCAAACTAGTCTTTCTACAATGAAACAAGTATATAAAGTAAGTTAAGAATTTGTCCTTTGGAGAACTTATTAAGTCGAGCAAGCGAGTAGACGAGACGACACGAGTTGGTGTTTAAGAACCGAGGGTTTGGAAGTTGATCGTCCCTTCTCGTGAGGGAGCGATTGATATTTTATTTGCCGGAAAAAACTTTCGGCAACCACATTGGCTGGTTGAACTAGTGTCGAGATTTCTTGCTCTCCAAAATTTAAGAATTACAATTTATTTATATTTTACTAACGAGGTTCTAAATACATCTCTAACTAAAATAAGGAATAAACATATAGGAAACTCTAAAACATGATCAGAAGAGAATATTCTCCTAAATCTTGAGCGCCATGGAAAGCGAACCGATTGTTGATCTTGATACAATGCGTCCAGCTAAATATGAAAAAAAATTTGTGTGCAGTGGGGGATGAGGTGGCAATGCTTGGCCACGAAGCAAGGAGTGCACCCATCTCTTGTGGGGTTGCAGGCTTGGGTCGTGGCGGGCCGGCGTTGCGGGGCCAACCCGTGGTGAGCCTAGAGCGCTCCTTCTTATGGGGCGGTCTTGACTCCTCTCGTGGGCCGGCTGTCGTCGTTGGCGTGTCGGGTTTCGGATGTCGAGGCGCTTTGTTTAGGTTGAAGTAGGGGGGCGTCAGCATTGTTTTGCCGGGGCGTCACTGATTCGTCAGACTGTCTGAGTCTCTTGCTCGGGCGTCAGATAAGATCGCGATGACCGTGGGTGGCGAGGTTGGGATGTGAACCTCACTCGTCAAGAGTTGCGAACGGATCGTGATGACAATGCTCTCAACTCGGTGAAGGGGAGAGGAGGCAACGAACTTGGGCAAGTATGACACTGAGTAAGAATAACACTGAGTTATTCATTTTTGACTATCTAAAAACTAAATTTTACGGTAGTGTTCATTCACAATATTTTAAATTTATTTTAAAAATAGTTTTTAATATGCTGTTTATAATAATTTGTCAGTAATGTTAGTTTTAGAAAACAATAATGTTATAGTTTGAAACAATAATGTTATAGTTTGAAACAATAATTTGAAACGGGTTTTTCAGTAATGTTAGTTTTAGAAAACAATAATTTTTCCATGAAATTGTTATAGTTTTTATTAATTAAGGACTAATTAAATAAATTATTAAACATTTATTGAAAAAATCAAAATACATTTTTTTCTTCTATATTATCATATAAATTTTCTTGATACGTTTATTATTATTTTTAAATTTAATACTGGTTACATATTTTCTTAATCACTATCAGTTTTTTTATTTGTAACGGCGCACGCTAACAGCGCCGTTACAGAGGATTTGTGCGCCGTTACAAACTGTAACGGCGCACAAAAACGTCTGTAACGGCGTCGTTAGCGTGCGCCGTTACAGTGTCGCCGTTACAGCTTGTAACGGCGCACATACGGAGGGCGCCGTTACAAATTTGTAACGCTGCACTGTGAGTGTGCGCCGTTACAGGTGTTGACGGCGCACAGACGGCGTGCGCCGTCAATGATTGTAACGGCGCACACACACAATGCGCCGTTACAAATGATGCAGAATAATAAAAAAAATAAATTTTTAAAAAAATAATAAATATAAAATAAATTTTATATTTATTATTTTTTTAAAATTTATTTTTTTTATTTAGAAATGAATATTGAAATTGAAAATAAAATTATTGAATAAATATAAATTACAAAAAATATTTAAATTGTTTAAATTGTTGAATAACATATTTAAATTACAAAAAACCTATGAGGACGGGCCTCCAGGATCTATAGAACTATTCGGAGGTGGAGGTGGAGGGGCGAGATTAGGGTTGAGTAACAGCAGCTGTTGTTGGAAGTACTGGAACATCTGCTCGGCATGTTGTTTTTCGGCGGCGGCTTGCTTTTTTTCGGCGGCGGCTTGCTCACGTTCAGCGCGAAGTTCCGTGAGTTCATTCCGGAACTCCGCAATCTCTGTCTGACTACCATCAGAGGAGGTCGAACGTCTTCTCTGTCTCGGCGGTGCCTCGTAAGCACTCCCGCAACCCCGGATGCGTCGTCCTCTGGAGGGTTCTATAGTAACTCCTCTGGCAAGCTCGATCTGGCGAACATACTCGGCAGCTTGTCGCATGACCTCATCCTCTTCAACGTCGGTCATCTTGTTCAGCGTTCCATCCTCGTTGTAGTTCGCCTCGTCATTCTTCCAATCCCTAAGCGCATTCCTAATGTAAAGCTGCAAAAAAAATTTGATTAATATAATAAATTAAAACATTAAAATAAAAAAAAATAACGAAACTTACAAGCTTCGGGTTGAGTTCCTCCTCCCCCTCCTGTGGACCATCACCAGGCCTAGGTAAGGCCTTGTGAGCCTTCAGTAAGGCCTCCAACTTTTTGGAGACCTCCACTTCCCCGGCCGCCGACATCCTCTCCCAAAGTGCTCGAAATGGGACTTTGCCAGTGTGGTGGTTTAACTTGTTGTCGCTCCTCCGAATGGCACTCATTTGAGTACCAACATTTTCCTAAAAAAAAAATCAAAGTAAATTCACATGATAAATAGTAAAAATTCAAGAAAAAATTAAAGTAAAGTAAAAATTAGTAATATACCTCGTTGGCATCGAAATGTTCAACGAGCCACCGCCACTGGGACTTCTTCCCTTTCAGACTCTTGGGAATCCCATTCCGGTCCAATCTAGTCGGGTCGACGTACAGCTTGTATAACCGCTTCATGTTGGATTTTCGCTCCTTGTAAGCGCTTATGGCCGTCTCACGAATCCAACCCCGTAGCTCAACCGAATCGGTCACTTCAAACAAACGCTGAAATTCACAAATATGACGTGAATATTTGTAATACGAACAAACATTTGGAAAAAAATAGAGTAAACGTTGAAATTACCCCGAAACTCCTCCAAAACGCCTGGAACTCAGACGGCGGCAAATCTCAAAACGTCTGGTAGGAAGCATCGCGTTCCCGAGCGAACTTCCCTATAATCGTCTTCACCCTATCGGCCGAAACTCCTCCTGCGACACATGGTCGGCCGTTTTCCCACGTCAAGAGCAACGGACCTCCGTTCGCCTGAACTACTCTCTCATCGTCGGCGATGTTGATGTCGATCTTTTGGTCCTTCTTTGCTCTGGCTTCCCAGCTCTTCGTCCTGAGGCAGTCGACTTCCACCTTGTAGTCGAAGTACAGCTCGTACCTCGGAATCTCTCTGTACTCGAGAGGAAGGAGCCTCTACTCGTTCAGCGGCAGTTCGAACTCATCCGGCACAAAATCCTCATCGGAGGGTCCTGCGACGTCTCCGAGCATCTCCTGGAAACTCCGAGGATCCGAGACCTGGAACTCCCAACCCGGATAAGTCGGCTGAGTGGGCTGAGTCGGCTGCGGCGGTGACGGAGTGTACATCTCATCATGTACCTCCGGCGCCTGCGAAGCCTGGAAAAATGGAACGTCCATGGTGGCTCACCTAGGTGCCCTGGCCCTAGGTGCCTTACGTCTAGGCTCCATTATCTGTAATTGACCGAATAAGACTTTTAAGGTCAATTTGACCGAAAGAATAGAGAAATTCGGGCGAAAATTCCCGAATTACCCTTAGGGGTTAAATTTTTGTGAGTTTTCCAAAATTGCCCCTAAGGGGATAATTTTTTTCAAAATTCCGAAATTGCTCCTTAGGGGCAATTTTTTCATAATTCCAAAATTTTTGCTAAGTCATAATTTTTTTCATAATGCCGAAATTGCGCCTTAGGGGCAATTCTTTCCAAAATTGCAAAATTGCGCCTTAGGGGCAATTCTTTCCAAAATTGCAAAATTGCCCTTTAGGGGCAATTTTTTCATAATTCCAAAATTTTTGCTATGTCATAATTTTTTTCATAATGCCGAAATTGCCCTTTACGGGCAATTTTTTCCAAAATTCCAAAATTGCCCCTAACGGGGCAATTTTTTCATTATTACCAAATTGCCCCTAAGGGCAATTTTTTCATAATTCCCAAATTGCCCCTAAGGGGCAATTTTTTCTTAAAATTCGAAAATTGCCCCTTAGGGTCAATTTTTTGTTATAATTCCAAAATTGCCCCTTAGGGGCAATTTTTTCATAATTCCCAAATTGCCCCTAAAGGGGCAACTTTTCCATAATTCCCAAATTGCCCCTTAGGGGCAATTTTTTCATAATTCCCAAAATGCCCCTAAAGGGGCAATTTTTTCTTAAAATTCCAAAATTGCCCCTAAAGGGGCAATTTTTTCATAATTCCCAAATTGCCCCTTAGGGGCAATTTTTTCATAATTTCCAAAATGCCCCTAAGGGGCAATTTTTTCATAATTCCCAAATTGCCCCTAAAGGGGCAATTTTTTCATAATTCCCAAAATGCCCCTAAGGGGCAATTTTTTCTTAAAATTCCAAAATTGCCCCTTAGGGTCAATTTTTTTTATAAT